>KQ989576.1:99899-143703 GCA_001598015.1 Dorcoceras hygrometricum | reverse complement strand
ACTGGTTCTTGCAGGCACTATCAGTGATACCTAGGGGATCATGGGGCGATGTTGCTAGACGCTTTACCATGATCCGTTGGGCAGATCCGGAATTGTGATTCCGGAGCCGCAATGGTTGTGGGCCCACGGCTAGCTGTATCCCTGAACCATTGAGGGTCACACAAGTACTGGATTCGAGATTCCCGCACGGATACTCAGCTCAATGTGTTGAGCACGAGAAGAGGATTTCGTGAAGTGTGACTTCCTAAAAGTCAACAGGGGTCAAACCGGGATTTGACTCTGTTGAGGGGCAAAACGGTCATTTTGCAATTTAGGGTTAGATGATCTGAAAAATTGTTTTTCACATCATAACGTTCAGTTTTGGAAACTGAGTCGATCGGTCCGATCTGATCGGCGATCGGAGTTACGATGAAGTCGTAGCAATGGATATCGTCATTTGGACCCGGGCCCGATGGGCCGGTCCAAGTCCATTGTTAAGTATATTTAATTGTGATTGTTAGACTTAATGACTAATTCATAACTTCACACACAACTCATAACCCTAGACTCTAAGTGCACGCCGCCTCCCTCCCCTCTCCACTCACGCCGCCGCCGTGCGCCGCCGGCCGCCGCCGCCAACTTCGCCGGAAAACGTTCCGGCCTAGTTTTTCGAGGAGTATTCGTTCGTGCTGATCTCGTCAGGGCTTCTAGTGCAGCCTGACGAAGGAGTCTCGGATCTGGTCGTGGACCGGATTGGCGTAACTACCGCAATCTACCGAGAAGAGCCGGGTTCTTGAAACACCGGTTGGAGCCAGGCACAAGTGCCAGCGAGGTAACACGCTAAAACATCCTATGAATGTCGTAGTATGTTTAAATAACACAACAACCAAAGCAGGAGAGACACGAATCATAAGCAGCAAACACACTATAGCAACCGAATTCTGAAGTAAAAGGCAAGGGATTTCGAAGAGTAGCCAACAAAAACCGAAGCAATTTATCTAAAGACTACGGTAAGTGGGTCTTCTGTTTTAAATTTCAGACTATGCCTTAAAACCACCACATGTTACTTGTTACTTGTATGAAGTAAAAATTTTGATTTCTGTGGCACCGAAACTGAATGAATAAGTGGTAGGAATATATATTCTGAGCATTCCTGAATCCTGATTACTGATTACTGGCCTCACCCCTTAGAGGAATAACATATAGGGGACTGATATCAGTTTAGCCACGAACCTCATAAGAATTCGGTGTTTAAATTTTTCCTGTAATATATTATTTTCAAAAATTATTACTGTATGTATATGACTCCTGTTTGAAATTAAATCTTTGTATACTAGACGGAAATTCCCCCACTACTGAGTGTTTTCCAAACACTCACCCCCTACTTCTCCCGTCCAGATAACAGTGAGGAACAGGTTGAAGAAGCCGAACAAGAAATGTTTTGGGGATGGTGAAGACGCAGTATCTGTTAATGTAATTTAGTTCCTTCCGCATTTCTGTATTAATTTCTCTGATTTTCGGTTGTAAAGAAGATTTATTGTTTATTATGTAAAATACTGGTTTGAGCTATACTATGAGGCTTAATGTTTTACAATTTTATAATTGTCTAATATTGCCGATGTCATGAGTCTCTGTCTCGGGGCGTGACAAATTTTGCCTTAGAGCTAAGATCTGTGCTGTCGATGAGATCTGAATAAGTCGGTGTTGACTGTCACTGTAGCGTAGACTGAAGGATCTAAATGCTAAGTAGCGATCGACACTTAGTCATTTTTCAACCCGACATTTCATATCTTCTTCCTGATAACCCTCGATTGGTACTGTTCATACGAACCCTTCTCCGTTAGATTGTCGTCGATTTCCGCCGTTGTTTGAAGCAAGATGGTGGCGCTGGGTTCGTATTGCTTAGCTCTTGCAAAGGATACCAGTTTGGAGTTATAGATCGACTTGCGGAAGAAGAGCGAAGTAGTTGCAGGTTTGAGTAACTTCGCGAATTCCAGTCGATGGTTTTCCCCGTTCAAATTTGAGCTTCTGGGTAAGTGATTCTTCTCATTCTAGCTTCGTTAGAGCTAGTAGAGCCTTGTTGAGTAGTTGTGAGTAGTCTGGAACCTTGACCGTAGGTATTAAGCAGATTTGGCTTAGTGTTGAGTTGAATAATTAGTTGTTTTGGCAGATTTGAGCTTATAGGCAGCTTCTGTTAAGCTTCACCGTGAGTCAGCGAGGAAGCAGACTTGAGCAAGTCGTTGGTGTCGTGCCCTGGTGAGATCTGATTGAGGTTTAAGCTGGTTTGAGGTACGGATTGAGCCCCTGTAAACAGCTTTGGGCATGGACATATTTATATTTCTTGTTGTGATATCTGTATGATGTGATCTCATGACTCTGTGAATATATTTTATTGATTGCGCTCTGTTTTATGATATGTTCTACGTACTGATTATTGTATGCATTGTAATATAATTTTTGAATGGCATTCATGCATACATATTGAGCCTGATATTCGATTGATGACCCGAGTCGAGCTAGCATTGTGATCGGTCGGCTGAGTTGTCGCTCCTGAAAGGTCAAATGCTATCATCGGAGTGGTGGCCGGCTGAGTTGTCGCGCCTGAAGACCACCGAGCTATGATGGCTGACCGGCCTGAATATCACGGACCGATGATTTCCACCAGCTGATTGGCTGTGCGTGGTGTTTGAGGCTCACTTGAGATTTGCCAGCTAAGTTGTTGGCCTTGATGACCGATTCCTTTGATAGCCATCATGCATTTCATAACTTGAAGTATAGCATGTTGCATGATTCGTTGTTTTTTTTAGATGGTTCTTTGTACTGAGGTTTGACCTCTTTATTTTTCCCTGTTTTGGGCTGCCTTGGTCTGTATTCGTTTTGACAGGTTCTTCAGGTGACCAGGCTGGACAGAGTGGAGCTTCAGCTGGTCGATCCCCTTTTGGATTGAGTCACAGTTATATTTATGTACTGATATATTGAGTCAGGGGATGTCCTGTTCCTTTAATTATGTTGGGGATCTGTAGTTGATTTACGACATGGTGTTTACCTGTTGTGTCATGAGTTTTGAGTTAAACTCGTATTTTGATTATGAACTATTTTAGATTGATGTTTTGGGATCAGTCCCAACATTTCGAAAAACTTTTAAGCCCTGATTTTGATGCTTCCGCGTAATTGTGATTAATTGAATTATTAATCCTTGGATTAGTGAACCGGGCCTGAAATTTTCGTATCAGAGCTTAAACTGGTATAAGCTCGATTTCCTTTTCATCACACGCGAGTCTAGGCACAGAGTTTGAGCTTTTGATTTTGGTTGACTCTGTGATTTATTAGCCTTTGTGATTATTTGTTTTACTACTTACCTCTGAGTATTGTTAGATGCCGTCGAGGAGAGGTAGGAGTAGGATCGCTGGGCAGACTGGTGAGGAGTCTAGAGCTCCCGGGAGTGATGAGGATATTGAGCAGCCGAGTATACCTTTACGTCATCGGGCTATACAATCAGAGGTAGACGATGTGACTCGACATATTGACAAGATGGAGCTAGTTTTTGCTAGATTCCAGCGGATGAATCCCTCGACGTTTACTGGTGCCGAGGGTGGCTTGATGGCTGAAGGCTGGCTAGAGCATATGGAGGAGTTGTTTGATGCGGTGGAGTACTCTCAGGAGAGAAGACTGAAACTAGCGGTTTTGCAGTTGAGGGAGAAAGCTCAACGTTGGTGGAAGGGTAATTCCCGAATCTGGAGGGAGAGTGGGGCTATGATTACTTGGGAGAGCTTCTGTGCAGCGTTTCGACAGGAGTATACCCCAGAGTCCTACTACAACAACCGTGAGCGAGAGTTTGACAATCTGAAGCAAGGGGACATGAAGGTGGCCGAGTATGCCAGACAGTTTTCTTCCCTTCTGTCGTATGTTCCCCATGTAGTGAGCGAGAGTTTGACAATCTGAAGCAAGGGGACATGAAGGTGGCCGAGTATGCCAGACAGTTTTCTTCCCTTCTGTCGTATGTTCCCCATGTAGCTAACCAGGAGAGGACTAAGAGGAACAAGTTTTTGAGAGGTTTGAAGCCTGAGTTGTTCCGGATGGTGTTGATTGGTTCTCTTGCGGCTTATGCTGAGGCCGTTGATAGAGCGGTGGATATTGAGGAGAGTCTATTGGAAGCGCAGAATCAAGTTCAGCCGACAGCTGGACGTGCTTTTCAACCGGTGCTTAAAGTGACGCAACAGTTTCAGCCTCCTCAGACGTTGCAACAATCTAATCGCTAGAGGTTCAAGCCTCGTGGGAAGCAGTTTAAGAGACGATCAAACTCGAGTTCTTCTGGTTCTGTGAGTTCTGGTAGCAGTGGCTCTGGAGGAGTGATGTGTGGACAGTGTGGAGGTCGTCATATGACTTCGCAGTGTCGTGGAGTTCAGGGTCTTTGTCGGAATTGTGGGCAGCCTGGACATTTCGCTAGAGTGTGTCCTTTTATGGGTGGACAGTCTTAGAATCAGTCATACCAAGGTTCTGCTGGTGGATCTTCGTAGAGGCAGCAACCTTTTGCTCAGTCCCAACGATCAGGTTTCCAACCACGAGAACCGTCTAAGTTTGGAGGATCTTCTAGACCTCAGTTTCCGGGACCGCAGCAAGCTCAGGTGAACGCCTTGATGAGAGAGCAGGCGGAGGATAGGCCAGAAGGAGTTATTCCAGGTACTTGTGCTATCTTTGACTTTCCTGCACTAGTTTTATTTGATACAGGAGCGTCACACTCCTTCATCTCTGATTTGTTTGTGTATGAGTGTGGGTTGAGTGTTACCCCACTGTGTGATGTTGTGTCTGTATCTACTCCTGCTGGTGCATGGTTGATGTCCCGTGAGTTGGTGTTGGATTGTGTGATTAGGTTTGATGAAAATGTGTTGGTGACAAACCTGATTGTTTTGGAGATTAGAGACTTTGACTGTATCTTGGGTATGGACGTGTTGTCCAGTTATAGAGCGACTGTAGATTGTTTCCATGGTGTAGTGAGATTTAGGCCTCGTTTTGGGAGAAATGAGATTTCTATGGTGTTGATTCGCTATCGAGGATTCCACTAGTGTCTGCCATGGAAATGTTCAATTTGTTGTTGCTAGAAAATTCAGGATTTATGATCTATGCTTTGGATGTTTCCCATGAATCGAGAGTAGGGTTGAGTGATGTCCCTATTGCTCGAGAGTTCCCAGACGTGTTTCTGGATGAGATTCCAGGATTCCCTCCGAAGCGAGAGATTGATTTCAGTATAGAGTTGGTGCCAGGGACAACCCTGATTTCTAGAGCTCCGTATCGGTTGGAGCCAGCTGAGTTGAAGGAACTCAAGGATCAGTTGCGTGATATTTTGGAGAAAGGCTTCATCAGACCGAGTATGTCACCTTGGGGAGCTCCGATTATTTTTGTGAAGAAGAAGGACGGATCTATAAGGATGTTTGTAGATTTCCGACAGTTGAATAAAGCGACAATTAAGAACAAGTATCCTTTGCTGAGGATTGAGGACTTGTTCGATCAGTTGCAGGGATCTGCTGTATACTCTAAGATTGATTTGCGATCTGGTTATCATCAGTTGCGGATTAGAGATGCTGATGTGGCGAAGACGGCTTTCAGGACGATATATGGGCATTATGAATTTCTTGTGATGCCTTTTGGATTGACGAATGCTCCTGCTGTCTTCATGGATTTGATGAATCGCGTCTTTAGTGAGTATATTGATCATTTTGTGATTGTCTTCATAGATGACATCCTAGTGTATTCGAGGAGCTACAGAGAGCATAAAGAGCACTTGTTACTGGTGTTGCAGAAACTGAGAGACTCACAGCTGTATGCTAAGTTCAGAAAATGTGAATTTTGGTTGGAAAGAATTGTCTTTTTGGGTCATGTCATTTCAGCGCAAGGTATTTCCGTAGATCCGAGCAAGGTCAAAGCAGTTCTTAACTGGGAGCGACCTAGGAATGTTTCCGAGATCCGTAGTTTCTTAGGATTGGCTGGCTACTATAGACGTTTTATTGAGAAGTTCTCTTAGATAGCCAGACCGATGACTCAGTTGACCCAAAAAGATAGGAAGTTTGTTTGGACTGAAGAGTGTGAGTCTAGTTTTCAGTTGCTTAAGGAGAAGTTGACTACTGCTCCTGTGTTGGTTTTGCCATCGGGTTCTGGAGGTTATGTAGTGTGCTCTGATGCTTCTCTGAGTGGTTTGGGATGCGTGTTGATGCAGAACGGGCGAGTGATTGCATATGCGTCTCGACAGTTGAAACCTCATGAGATGAGATACCCCGTTCATGATCTGGAGTTGGCTGTAATTGTCTTTGCCTTGAATATTTGACGTCATTATTTGTATGATGAGCAATTTTTGGTGTACACGGACCACAAGAGTTTGAAGTACATCTTCACCCAGTCTGATTTGAATATGAGGCAACGTCGTTGGATGGAGTTGCTGAAAGATTTTGACTATGAGATTCAGTATCAGCCTGGGCGGATGAACTTGGTTGCCGATGCCTTGAGTAGGAAAGCTCAACCTGCGATGTTGACGTCGATGAGAATATCCAAAGTCCATGAGGATTTGGGGACTTCTGGATGGTGTTTTCAGCCGAGTGATCAGTACTTCGTGGTTTCTTCTTTTTCAGGTTGAACCACAGATTGTTACTGACATTAGAGCAGCACAGAGAACTGACCCGTACATTCATGAGTTGAAGATTAAAGCCAAGAATGGTCAGTCAGAAGATTTTTCTGTTGCTTCTGATGGATGTCTGAGATTTCTTGGTAGATTGGTGGTTCCTAACCTGATTGATTTGAAAGAGACTATCTTGAATGAAGCCCATTGTAGTCGTTGTAGTGTGCATCCGGGCGAGAAGAAGATGTATCATGCCGTGAAGTCTCATTACTGGTGGGAAGGCATGAGGAATGATATTTCTGGATTCGTAACTCGATGTCTGAATTGCCAACAGGTCAAGGCCTAGAGAATGAGACCTGGTGGATTGCTACAGAGTTTAGAAGTGCCTCAATGTAATTGGGAGCACATCGCCATGGATTTTGTGACGTATTTGCCTCGATCGGATAGGGGATGTGATGCGATTTGGGCGATTGTTGATAGGCTTTCGAAGTCAGCCCATTTCATTCCCTATGATGTGAGGTGTTCGATGAAGAAAATGGCGAAGTTGTATATCAACCATGTGGTAAGATTCCATGGAGTGCCTGTTTTGATAGTGTTTGATAGAGATCCAAGGTTATACTTCCCGATTTTGGAATAGCTTGCAGGTAGTGATGGTTCGAGATTGGGTATGAGTACCGCCTATCACCCCCAGACAGATGGCCAATCTGAGAGGACCATTCAGATTTTAGAAGATAAGCTGCGAGCTATTGTATTGGATTTCAGTAGTGGCTGGCAGGATTCCTTATCCCTAGTTGAGTTTTCGTATAACAATAGCTACCAAGTGACTATCGGGATGGCTCCATTCGAAGCTTTGTATGGTTGTAAGTGTAGATCACCTATCTGCTGGGAAGAGATTGGTGAGAAGCAGTTGTCTACTCCTAAATTTGTGCAGCATATGAAAGACCAGATTGAGTTGATTCGGAGTAGGATGAGAGCTGCTCAAGATCGACATGCTAGCTATGCTAATAAGCGACACAGACCAATGGAATTTGAGGTTGGCGATCGTGTGTTTCTCAAAGTTTCTCCTTTCAAGAGCGTGATGAGATTCAGATTTAAGGGCAAATTGGCTCCTAGATTCGTTGGTCCCTTTGAGATTGTTGAGAGGATTGGACAGATGTCTTATCGATTGAGGCTGCCTGATGAGTTAGCAGCGATGCATGATGTGTTTCATGTGTCAATGTTGAGGAAATATGAGCCAGATCCGTCCCATGTGCTGAGGACTAATGAAGTAGAGCTGGATTCTTCGTTGAGCTATGTTGAATATCCAGTGTAGATTCTGGACATAAAGGAGAAGCAGCTGAGGAATAAGATCATACCGTTGGTGATGGTCCAATGGAGCAAACATGGCAGATAAGAAGCTACTTGGGAGGTTGAAGAAAAGATGAGACAGGAGTGGCCTCATCTGTTTGAGCCTTGATAGTAGATTTTCAGGTAATCTTCTGGCTTGTTGATTTCGTGTTGATTTGTTTTGGTGAATTCCTAGTGTTTTTCTGGATTCTGAATTGTTACTGTAATTTGATTTCGAGGACGAAATCCAGTTTTTTAGTGGGGAGAATGTGAGGACTAGAAAACTGTTAAACGGTGATTAGCGATATAATCTGGTTATGGTTTAGTGATTTTCGAATTTTCATGGTTGATTTTGAATGATGTCTAGTATACTGTGTAGTGAGTATGCTATCATATCGTTGTGTAAGGGAGTACGTTAGCTCTCTAGACAGATTTGGTGTATCGAAGATCGCTGGAACTCAGATTTGAACAATTCCCGTGCGAGTGAATTAGAAGTGCGGTGAAAATTGGTTTGGTTCGTCGTTTTCAGGTTGGGGTGAGATCTGGGTGTCCAGATCTGGTGCTCGCTAGTTTGAGTGAGTTACCATGAGCGGGAAGCGATACGATGTCGTTTGAGACGCTAGTCAGATTTGGTATTGAGAGAGGGACACATTTGGTTAGCTAGGAGAAGTCAAGTGTTGGTCAACAGTACTATTTGGTCCGATTCGTGAGTCCGGAGTAAACCGGTGCGGTTTGAGGATCTCAGATTTGATCAAATCTGGATGAGCGTTAGTGCGGTCTGCTTCAGATTTGGAGATGGAGCGACGTTGTTTAGCGTTAGTAAGCGGGACTCCTAGGCGACGCCATTTTGATTAGTAGCGCTTGTTTAGCGTAGCGAAGCCAGATTTGAGTTATCGTTGAGGCCAGATCTGAGGGACTTTTTGCCTTAGCGCTAAGATATGTGCTGTCGATGAGATCTGAATAAGTCGGTGTTGAATTTCACTGTAGCGTAGACTGAAGAATTTAAATGCTAAGTAGCGATTAACACTTAGTCATTTTTCAACCTGACATTTCCTATATTCTTCCCGATAACCCTCGATGGTACTGTTCATTCGAACCCTTCTCCGTTAGCTTGTCGTTGATTTCCGCCGTTGTTTGGAGCAAGATTGGTGGCGCTGGGTTCGTCTTACTTAGCTCTTGCAAAGGATACCAGTTTGGAGTTATAGATCGACTTGCGGAAGAAGAGCGAAGTAGTTGCAGGTTTGAGTAACTTCGCGAATTCCAGTCGATGGTTTTCCCCGTTCAGATTTGAGCTTCTGGGTAAGTGATTCTTCTCATTCTAGCTTCATTAGAGCTAGTAGAGCCTTGTTGAGTAGTTGTGAGTAGTCTGTAACCTTGACTGTAGGTATTAAGAAGATTTGGCTTAGTGTTGAGTTGAATGATTAGTTGTTTTGGCAGATTTGAGCTTATAGGCAGCTTCTGTCAAGTTTTTCCCTGAGTCAGCGAGGAATCAGACTTGAGCAGGTCGTTGGTGCCGTGCCCTGGTGAGATCCGATTGAGGTTTAAGCT
The DNA here is from genome assembly GCA_001598015.1 of Dorcoceras hygrometricum. Taxonomy (NCBI): domain Eukaryota; kingdom Viridiplantae; phylum Streptophyta; class Magnoliopsida; order Lamiales; family Gesneriaceae; genus Dorcoceras; species Dorcoceras hygrometricum. The sequence goes on along the minus strand of KQ989576.1, from coordinate 134,243 downwards.
GGTTTGAGGTACGGATTGAGCCCCTGTAAACAGCTTTGGGCATGGACATGTTTATATTTCTTGTTATGAAATCTGTATGCTGTTATCTCATGACTCTATGAATAGATTTGATTGATTTCAGTCTGTTTTATGATCTGTTCTATGTACTGATTATTGTATGCATTGTAATCTGATTTTTGAATGGCATTCATGCATACATATTGAGCCTGATATTCGATTGCTGACCCGAGTCGAGCTAGCATTGTGATCGGTCGGCTGAGTTGTCGCACCTGAAAGGTCAAATGCTATCATAGGAGTGGTGGTCGGCTGAGTTATCGTGCCTGAAGACCACCGAGCTGTGATAGCTGATGGGCCCGAATATCACGAACCGATGATTTCCACCGGCTGATTGGCTGTGCGTGGTGTTTGAGGATCACTTGAGATTTTCCAGCTGAGTTGTTGGCCTTGATGATCGATTCCTTTGATAGCCATCATGCATTTCATAACTTGAAGTATAGCATGTTGCATGATTCACTGTTTTTTTTAGATGGTTCTTCATACTGAGGTTTGACCTCTTTATTTTTCCATGTTTTGGGCTGCCTTAGTCTGTATTGGCTTTGGCAGGTTCTTCAGATAACCAGGCTGGACAGATTGGAGCTTCAGCTGGTCGATCCCCTTTTTGAGTGAGTCCCAGTTATATTTATGTATTGATTAATTGAGCCAGGGGATGTCCTGCGTCTTTAATTATTTTGGGGATCTGTAGTTGATTTACTACATGTTGTTTACCTGTTGTGTCGTGATTTTTGAGTTAAACTCGTAATTTTATTATGAACTATTTTAAGATTGATGTTTTGGGATCAGGCCCAATATTTCGAAAAATTTTAAGCCCTGATTTTGATGCTTCCGCGTAATTGTGATTAATTGATTTATTAATCCTTGGATTAGCGCACCGGGCCTGACAAAGCCTTTCTCCAGTAGATCGCTAAGTTGTACCTTCAGCTCTCAACATGGCTGGTGCTAGGCGATATGGGGTTCGTGAGAAAGGAGATGTACTAGACACCAACTCAATGCTGAAATCGATCTCCCTCCTCTGAGGAAAAGTAGGAATTTCCTCAGGGAACACATCAGGGAAATCACGAACGACGGGGATATCACTAAGCTCCACATATGAAGGATGCGTCTAAAGAATAGATCATGAACCCTAAATTTTTTACCGACAGTAGGCCAAACATCTCCATAGCAGAGATCAACGGAATCTTCGATTGAGAATACTGGCCGTAGAAGTTCCACTTCTAGCCAGACTGGGACGAAAGCGCACAACGCCATGGAAACAATCCACAGTGGCCCTAAAACTAGACAGCACATCCATTCCCACTATACAATCGAAGTCCCACATAACTATCCGGATTAAATTGGCTATCAGCACATTCTCACCAAACCTAAGTATGTCATTCAATACAATCTCTTGGGAGAATAAGCTCACGCCGATAGGAGTCGCAACAGAAACAACATCACGTAAAAGGGTGATACGCATACCATGCTCAACAACAAATGCATCAGCTATGAACGAATGTGATACTCCAGTATCAAATAACACTCGGGCTGGAAAATCAAAAATAGTACAGGTACCTGAAATCACTCCTCTAGGCGTGCCCTCTTCTTGCCCCCTGGTCATGGCATTTACTTGTGCCTGTTGAGGTCCAGATAAATGAGGTTGAGAAGACTGTCCAAAACGTGAAGTGTTAGAGTAGATGCCAAACTAGCCAACTTGTGGCGTGTGGGTTCTATTGACACTTGTATATAACGATCTTTATTTATGAAAACACGCATTTCTTATATGGCATTATTTATTTTCATTATGCTATAATGTTAACAATTGTGTTGGATAAAGACCTAGAATGCACCATAGTGTATGTTAGATGTGATAGTGGATGTGATGGCTATCATGAAACACATCTAATAGTCACTGTGTATTCTGAACTCGTTCCTAATCGATTGGGCCGTCAAAATGAGGATAAGGCCGCCCGAGCTTGAGACTAGCATCTGCGATGTGAAGTACCATGTTTCATTGGTAGGGAACATTGTGATGTTCTGAGCATGCATATGGATAGTGACCTGGTGATCTATCGAACTATCCTCGTTCGGACTTTCCAAGTGGTTACCATTTGTCGAGTGGATAAGTCCGAGGTCTTGGTTGTACTGATTAGTCCTCACTACTCGAAATGTCATTGAGACTCTACATGATAGACGACTCACTTGGGGTCATTAGGTGGCGGGATTGGGTGAGGTCCCGATGCATGTAGGAGTCGATGCTTCGTTGTCGAGGATTCACCGCTCGCTTTCATGCGTGGATATCCTATGCTATCTGAGGAGATAATAGTGTATAAATCTCTGGCCAGAGTACTGGATGTGTTTTAGGTAAATGGGTTTGCCAAGTAACACTCGTGATGTCACTATTTGATCTCCAAGATGTATGCATAGCTATCGGATCTCTAGCGACTCTCGATTTACCAATGGTCGTTGATCTGATCGGGATATATGTGTTGAAAGGACCGTACTGTACGCTAACCATGACCGAATGATTCTTGCACGCACTATCAGTGATACCTAGGGGATCATGGGGCGATGTTGCTAGGCGCTTTACCATGATCCGATGGGCAAGTCCGAAATTGTGATTTCGGAGTCACAATGGTTGTGGGCCACGGCTAGCTGTATCCCTGAACCATTTAGGGTCACACAAGTAATGAATTCATAATTCCCGCACGGAAACTGAGCTCAATATGTTGAGCAAAGGAGGAGGATTTTAGGGAGTGCGACTTCCTAAAAGTCAACAGGGGTCAAATTGCGATTTCCCAAAGTTGAGGGGCTAAACTGTAATTTTGGACTACGTGGTCTGAAAAATTGTTTTCACATCATAATACTCAGTTTTGGAAACTGTGTAGATCGGTTTGATCTGATTGGCGATCGGAATTATGATGAAGCCACGGTGATGGAAACGAACCGAATGTTCACATGGACCAGGGCCTGACCCAGGCCCATTGGATTGGTTCAAGCCCATCATTGGTCTACTTATGCTAGACCTAGGGCTACATGACATAACACTTCAACACCAACCCTAGTTCCAAAAAGGCGCCGCCCCCTTCTCCCTCACAACCTCACGGCCGCCGCCCCTTCGCCCCTTCGCCGCCGCGCCGCCGCCGTTGATCGCGTGATCGGACTTGTTCCGATCACCCTTTCGAGGAGATTCTGTTCGTGCCAAATTCGTCAGGCCTTCTAGTGCATGCTGACAAAGGAATCGTGTTACCGGTCGTGGACCTGATTAGGAGATCTACCGCCGCCAACCTTTGAAGTGCCAGAATTCCCTGTGAATCTGGTCGGAGCCAGGAGCCTAGACGCCAGCAAGGTAACATTCGTTAAACATCCTATGTATGTTTATTGAATAGATTTGATGTATTGAACGATTCCCGGTGCAAAAATTTTAAACTTCCGTTGCGCCCCGGGAAACGGGATCTGGATCCAACACTGCGCCAACATGAAGGACTAGGCTGCTGGAACGGCATGTGTTGAGCTTCCCCCATCCTTGACTGCTGTCCAGGAGGAGAACGACCTCGGGAAGATCCACCTGAACGACCCTGCGATGGGGAAGCGGTGTGCTGAGATCCAGCCAAAGGACACACTGGCGCATAATGTCCGTACTGCCCGCAAAGATTGCAAACACCCTGAAAATCTACACACTGCGTCGAAGGGTGTTTATCTCCACATTGACCACAGAAAATTGGCCCTGGGACTGCTGCTATTTGAACTGCCCAAACCGGAGTAACTAGAATCTGACTTCTTCTTAAATTGTTGGCCATGAGGCCTAAACCTGTGACGTCCAGATTGTTGGGATGGTTTCTAGGGCTGTTGGGATGATTGAGAAAGTTGGGAAGATTGTGCCCCTTGAAAAGCTTGCAACCGAACCCGAGACCTACGGTTCTGCAACCCTTCCTCGATATCCATCATCTTGTCCACCGCATCCGCATAGCTAGTAGGTGAACTTTCCAACACCAAAGAATAGAGATCTTCGTTCAGCCTTCCAAGATTCTGTTTCTCTTTGCCATCTCATGACCGGACACATGAGGAACATAGACAAGGAGAGAAGAAAACTTTCAAGCATCTTCCCCCACAGCCATGGTTCCCTAAACCAAGTTATCAAACTCGCGCTCCCGAGCATTAACATAGGACTCCGGAACGTACTCCTGTCGAAATGTAGTACAAAAACTGTTCCAAGTTTTTCCCACACCAGTCTCCTCAAGAGTTCGGGAAGCACCTCTCCACCAGCGCTCTGCATTCTTACTCAATTGAAAGGTAGATAACTCAACTCAACCAGGACTCAGCATCAGAACTAGACTCGTCTCCATTGAACGTTTGAGGACTCATCCGCTGAAACCTTGCCATAATCAGTTCCATCTCGTCTACCCGGGCTGCCAACACATCCACCTCGTCGTCAACCTGTCCAGCGTGCCTACGAATGGGAATACTACGCTCAATTTCCTCGTTTTGACCCTCAGATTCTATCGGGATTTGCCTTCTAGCTCTACCTCTACGTCTATGCGGCATCTACGCAAACACTAAGACGATAAGATCACACAGCAATATAACACATAGTCAAGCACACGCAAAAAAAACACCGTGCCTAGACTCAATTGTGATCAAAAGAATTCAAGCTTATCCCAATTTAAGTTCTGATACCAAAAATGTCAGGCCCGGTGCACAAAACAGAGATCAAACATGCAAACACTACTGCGGAAGCATTAAAAGTGGCTAACGATTTTTCGCTTTGGCCTGACTTAGAAAAAATAATTTAAAATTACGCTTATACTCAAATATTGATTTTACAACAACCAAAAGCAAAAACATAACATCTACGAATACAATAGGTATCATCATACAACACCAACAAAATTCAGATCTATTTACAACAGCAGCACGGGACATTCCCCGACGACACTCCTATATATATATCTATATATATTACTGGGACACTCTAGTCAACCTTTGGAGACATCACCAGCTGACTCACCTCTATGGCCAGCTGAGTAACCTGGAAAACCTGAATGACACAAAAAAAACCAAACAACCAGCCCCAAAGGGACAGGGGTCAAACCCCAGTACGGAGAGCAAAAACAGCAAATAGGCAGCAAATAGATATAAATGAATATGCTATGCATGAGGTCAGCAGAATGCAAGAACAGTAGGCTACAATCAAAATGGGAAGCCAAATGAGCTCAAGAACCAGCTCAGCAACGAGCACAGATCGAAAGGAATGAGGTGGCCACGAGATATGTGAGAGCGTGGTAGCTATCCACTCGTCTCAACACACTGTAACAGAGCATAAGTCAGATTACTCAACCTGCCTGTGCCAAAGCTCATGAGAGCGTGGTAGCTATCCACTCGTGTCATAGCGGCTAACAACTAGATCAGTAGGGAGATGAGGAGCACGGTATTGTCGATCGTCCTCAACAGAAGCATCCTGGTACACACGGTTTAGCACAACGGCAGACAACCAACAAGATATGAGCTCAAGAAAGAAAAATGCGTGTATGCACCACGGTAGCTTGTAATAACCAGCATCGAATAGCAGCATGCAACAACAATACGATATCATACACACAACACAACACACTAGCAACATACAAATATATCCATGCTTATCCCAAAGCTGTAATACAAGCTCACATCCTTAATAGTTTCTGGGCTACAATTACCACAACAAGAGTCCCGAACAGATCTGAAACCTAAACGGAAGGACCAAGCGACTGAAATACGAACAGACAACACATTGTAGCTCTTTCGCGTTCACTCTTCTAGCTAACCAAAGCCTCCAAAAGTGATATAGGAAGAACGGTCTTGGCAAGAGGGATCCAACGCTACCCACCTTGCTCCAATCGGAGTTGTCTACCGCCAGCAATCGGAAGAAATAGGTCACGACGAACAATAAGGGTTTCGCTACAGTAGAGGGTATGTTTACGGGGAGAGATATTTTCTAAGTGTTGGGAATTATTGCGTGTACACGGTCAAAGTCCTCTATTTAAATAACTCAAATCTCCTGTGATCTGGTGAACAGTAGTCACTGACAACTCAAGGCTCCCAGCTGGTACCAGCTCAGATCTTAGCGCTATACCAGATTTGGACTCCTCTCCGCTATACCAGCTCGCTACCACCAAACAACGTCGCACAGGAGTCCCGCTCAGAATGACCAGCTCACTGCTCTCTCTCTCTCCCAGCTGGTATAGACAATCCCTCGCGTATACATAAACCAGCTCGGAAACAAGTTGATTTCTCAAAAACGGCATCGCACCACAATCCAGCTCTCTGTTTAACCAGCTGGTGCACCCAGCTGCTTACACCCGCTAAACAGATCACGCGCACTTTCCTGATTATACTTCCCCAACCAGCTTTAGATCAGATCCGCACACTTTCAGTTGTTGCGTGAGCTAACACCCATGAACTGTGCCGGTCACACTAAACCCTCGAACTAGGCCGGTCCGCACAGTACTACCAGATTTCACCCGATTAATTTTCCAAATTAATTGTTAACCATCCAGACCTCACAAGCTTAGCCAAGATCCCTGATCAGATTTTCTCTTTCCTAATCTTGTTTATCTTTTTACCAGCTTGGCTCTACTCTTCTCGTCAAGAGCCTCTCTGATCTGCTCTTCTTCGATCATGTGTACTTTCTGGTCTCTTGTTCCATTCAGACATCTCTTCCAAACCATCAGCAAGTACACCGATCTTCTTCTGGTTGCTTGAACCAGCTCTTCGAAGGTACTTTAAACCTTATCCTCGGAGAGCTGCAATCTTGCACCAGTGATTATATCCCTTCTTCTTGGGATATAATAATCAGTTCTGATTCAATCTTTCACTGGACTGAGATCCCTATGATGAACTGATTATAGTTGCGCTCTGTGATCTGATCTGCACTTGATCTGTTCTTGAACAGTTATGCTCTTTACTGAATCTCACAGCACTTGATCATTGTACTGCTCTTGCACCAAGCTGGTGAACCAGCTTGATGTTCCCTACAATCTGGATTTCTTCTGTTGTACCAGCTCGAGCATCCCCTCACTGTTCCAGCGTATATATCTTCAACCATACCAGAGTTCGAGTATGGATATCTCCTTGTCTGCTCCAGACTAGCAACTGCACATCGCATGTAAACCGTTAGTAGAATAATAACAAATTTTCTGTTAATCAAAATTAAGATTCTGATCTGTAAACACAGATCCAACAAATTTAGAACTTACGCAATGTATAAATCGAACTTTTAGACTCCACAAAGTATAGTTTCTTTGTGTGAAAACTATTCTCAACTATACATTAAAGTTCATCTCTTAGTTTGTGTTAATGATTGGGTGTGTACGAGGGTTTTTAATCCCTTACAGTGTATTATATCAAATGTTTCCTCACGTGTCAGGGAAATGCTCCCATCTAGCTTGATTTCCTTGTGTAGAATTCTGAAGCTTTCCATCTATATCATCCATCATTTTTTTTTCTATTCTCTCTTTTTTCACTACCTTTTTAATCTTCCGAATGATGTATGTATAGTTCCAAATGTTTTATGAGCGTTAAACACAATGACGAGACGTTGGAAAAGTTTATGGGACTTTTTGCTCAGCTTTGACTTCCGGTACTTTTCATGTGCAAGTTTGTTCCGAACAGAATTGTGCTACTGTGCTGAACTGATCTGTTCTGTTGTGCTGTTTTGTTTGGTTGATTTGTTATGTTCTGTTCTATTCAGTTGAATTGTGTTTTTATGTTGTGTTCAGCTGATCTGTTTTGTTCTGTATGGTTCATTTGTTCTTGTTCTGTTCAGCTCATACACATGTTCTGCTGATCTATTTTGTACTATTCAGTTGATCTGTGCTGTTCTGTTCTGTTCTGCTCATATGATCTATTTTGTTCTGTTCAGCTCATATATGTTCTATTCTATTTTGTTCAGCTCATATGTTCTATTCTGTTCAAATGGTTTATGTTGTTCTATTCAGCTGATCTGTTCTTTTCTATTTCATGTGATTCATGTCTTTATCTGGTACTTCTTTTATTTCGATATAATATTTTTAACTTTCAAGTACTACACACTTAAATAAATATGTTAGAAATGTAGAAAATGTTTTTTGTACCAAAGACAATTTTTTGAAATTAAGAAAAAGCTTTTACCAAAAGTTGATTACTAGTTTGACTCCTGTTTTTTATTTAGTATAGATTTATAAAATTATAAGAAAATCAAGTATTTAAATTTTTTTAATTAGTGAATAATAATAACTAAATCAATAAATTATATCATGCAAATATTGATATAAGTAACACATAATATATATATATATTTGAATAACTATGATGTAAATCTATTTTAGTTGGATGATGCCTAGAAAGTGATGCTAAAGCAAAGTCCCCCGACCCACTTCGCTAAACAAGTTTGTTGTAGCCGACGCCTAAGTTTCGTAATGAATAGGTGTGAGTGAAGGATACTTACATCTTTCTCCCATTTTTTGTTTGTTTCAGTTGCAGGAGATATCTCAATTCCTCAAAAATGCTTTCTTTAAATCTTTTGTCATACACTAACGTCACTTTCTCCAAACCCACCTCCAAATATCCCTTAAATGCTTCATTATTGGATCCAAATCTTGTAAACAGGGCTCGAAGTCACCGGACTACTCGCTGCCAGTCTCCAGTTCCCCAAATCCCTAGCTCAAACATTAATCATGGTTTCACATTTGTGTCCCCAAATTTTCAGATCCCAGAATCAAGATCAGATTTTGGGGGACACCCATGTGGATTTTCTTCAAGATTTTCATCCCACAAACTCGGTGCAGCCGCCGGAACCCCGGAAGAAATCAGCCCGGATGGTGAAATCAAAGACCCGAAGCCGAGCAAGAATCTCAAACTGGCTGTTGTTTTTGGGCTCTGGTACTTTCAGAACATAGTTTTCAATATTTATAATAAGAAGGTGTTGAATATTTTCCCCTATCCATGGCTTCTTGCATCGTTTCAGCTCTTTACTGGGGCTATATGGATGCTTGTTTTATGGTCATTGAAGATTCAACCTTGCCCGAAAATAGACAAGTCCTTCATTATTGCACTTCTTGGACCTGCACTTTTCCACACCATTGGCCATATCTCAGCATGTGTTTCATTCTCTAAAGTTGCTGTTTCTTTCACACATGTGATTAAATCTGCGGAACCTGTGTTTACGGTCGTGTTTTCATCGTTTCTTGGTGATTCATACCCACTAAATGTGTGGCTTTCCATTTTGCCAATCGTATTTGGTTGTTCCTTAGCTGCCATTACTGAGGTTTCCTTCAATTTTGGAGGTCTATGGGGCGCCATGATTAGTAATGTTGGATTTGTACTCCGAAATATCTACTCGAAGAAAAGCTTGCAGAGTTTTAAAGAAGTGAATGGGTTGAATTTGTATGGTTGGATTACCATTATTTCATTGTTCTATCTATTTCCGGTTGCTATATTCGTCGAAGGGTCTCAATGGATCGCCGGATATCATCAAGCAATCGAAGCTATCGGACAGCCATCCACATTTTACCTATGGGTGATAGTATCAGGCATATTCTACCATCTATATAACCAATCCTCGTACGAAGCACTCGATGACATTAGCCCTCTTACGTTCTCAGTTGGGAACACTATGAAGAGGGTGGTGGTTATTATTGCTAGTGTTTTGGTCTTCAGGAATCCGGTTAGACCTCTAAATGCTCTCGGATCGGCTATTGCGATTTTCGGTACCTTCTTGTATTCTCAGGCAACAGCTAAGAAACCAAAGGTTGAAGGTGATGAAAAGAAAAATTAGAAAATGATTTTCCAAGTTTCTTATAAGTTTTTTTGATAGAAATGGGATGTTTTCTTTGTGGTTCATTGTGAGCTTCTAGGAATTTTTGTTGCTTATTGCTTTCCGTTCATGTTATAATTTAAAAATCTATTGCTTACTTTTAGCCACTTGATATTGCTAGAATTCCATATCTTTCTCCTGCCAGCGCTCTCCTATGTGATTAGATCATATATACGTCTCTGACGTAAACTACTAGCTGTATTCAGTGGGGGACTTTTTCAATTCAAACCTCAATTAATCGGTCTATTATCAGGATTTAATGGTTTCAAGGGCCCTAGATATAGGTGATGTAACTTCTCGCGAGAACAAATCTAGATTCTGCACAAGCATTCTTATACCTGTCTTAGATTTAGGTTGATTTGAGGCTTGCCTGAGATTAATAAGATCTTATCTCGTCTTGCAAAATTGCCTGTTTCTTCTTCAATCTTGAATCCAGGTATCATGGCACGTTAACATTGCTTTCTACTTCTCTTCTGTATGAGAACTTTTTATACTCTTTTTCTTTAGATGTTTTCCTCCCAAGCATTTTATAGTTGCCCCACATTGAATATTAAAACTAATATAAAGTGTGTTTATAAACTCCATTTGGGATAACATCCAACTTGGGATTATCACCTAACCAACGAGAGAATCGGCAGAGCGGAAAGGAGTACTGTGAAAAGGGCTATTCGGATTCGGTGTCGATCACTGAAAAAATTATAGGCTGTATACTTGCACTGAATACTCATACATTGTCTAGAGTAGGCAACTACTGACGTTGGACTCTTAAGTGGTCAACAATGTTATAATGTCTCTCGTCGAATGTTAAAACTAATATAGAGTGCCCTCTCGAGTTCATAACCTAATAAAGCACCTTACCATGAGAATATTACATGAATTATTTGGTCATATGATTGATATATGAGGTGAATCATGAATAGATTCCTATGAGTTGCATATTGTTGCAACTATCAGGTGAGTAATTGTTTGGAAGCAACAACTGTCTTTTGCCAAACATCTTTCCAAATAAGATTCTTGGATTGGCGTACGGCTTTTTAAAGTTGGAGTTTTATAGTTATATTCAATTATAATGGTTTTTTTCTAAAACGACCAATTCATATGAAACACTTGAAAGGTGCTTCGAAGTTTGGTTATCTGATTGTGTTGTGCCTGAAAATCGAGACATCGAACCTTGTATGCGTTTATAGCTCGTAAAACATGAGCCTATTTGGTCGGTTTTTCTATTTATTTCCACCAACTCAAAACAAATGGACAAAAAGAAGGATTTAGTAGCACTTTTTCAAAGATGTTGAAACTAAGTGGAACGAAGTTTTGTGACGTTAAGAAAAAAACGAAATTACACTTATTATTTGAAAATTAAAGGAAAAAGGTAAACAGTGCAGTAATTTGACATTCGAGTTAAAAACTTGAAATATTGTTTAACGACACATCTGAAAATATTGAGAACTATTTTAATATGTGATAGATCAGATGTTTTTTTTTTATCTAAAGAACACGCTGCAATGAAACCAAATGCCAATGCAAATCGAGACCATTCTATACAAATTGTCAGTATTGTGACAAGCACAAGACGAGAGTAAGAAAACTTAAGCCAGTATTTCTTGGCTCAAGAAATTAATGTACTCCCCATACACGATATATCACGACGATTGTCGACGACTAATTCGATTCTGCCTACGGAAAGGTCTGCAGGCCTCTATGCTAAGATCAACAGCAGTGGCCAGAGCCATGAAAATGGCTGCATCTTCCACACACGTCACGTGCCGCATGGCGAGTTGGACGAGGGGTTTGCTGCATTTCCCTTCCCCTCGAACTCGACAGCTCATGACGAATCCACCAGCTATTGGACTCAATGCTGCGTAATCACCACTACTCTGAGGGCTTGGTAATGGACTTGCACCCTGCCTTTCTGTATCTATGAAAAACTCGCCGCCCTTTTCGGCATCGATCAATATCTCGGACATGAGGAGCTCTCCGCCTTCGAGCCCGTCTGACAGAAGGTGGAAACAGCAGCAGATAGAATCTCTGATGCCTCGTTCACGCCATGCCTCGAGCTTTCCCCATGGCAGCCAGCTCTCAGGGCGGCATGCATCAGGCCGGACGATCAACCAAGCTCCCGGATTGGATTTAGCCACCCAATCACAACCTGTGGATGGAACAAAGGGGGTTGCGATGAAGGCGGCAGCAACGGCTGAGCCGGAGAGATCATGTATCGTCACCCTCCATCCCTTCCTCTCTCTTCTCTCAATCTCGTGGTAAGAACCATCAGCAGAAGTTGACCAGAAGTTGCTAAGTGGATCAATCTGAGATAGCCTGCATATGATGTTTTTCATTTTTGGATCAAACAATAAATTCATCAACAAACGTAACAAAACAATGTTTATGAATAATAAATATACAACTGAATTGGCTGCCTGAAATTTGAAGCAATGGGAGAACACCAAATCTTTGGGCAAATCTGGAAAAATACCTCCAATATAGGTTGTGTTAGTTTGAAAGAAATTCAAAATGAAGCATTTATTTTACTACATGGTGGTGAAGGTATGATTTTCTTTTATTTTAAGTGGACTTGAACCCACACCTCGCCATCAAAGTGAAGAGGTTTATGCCACTTCACCCAGGTAGTGGCGGCTTACATCCATGCTTTAAATCCATTAAGTGTTTTGGTCTTTTTTTTGGCTTTTTCCAAGTGATATGTCAAATACGGGACATCCTCAATTAGATTGACAAGGATAACTGTTTCTCATTCTGGATCTGTAAAATAAAATTTTGATCAAATCACATTTTAATAAGAGGTTTATCAAAATGAATCGCAATAGACTAGGAAGACGTTTTAAATACCACATATTCGTGAATTTCAAATCACTCCATGAGTATATCAAATGTATGAATTTGAACGTGATTTTAAGTTAAAACATTTGGAAAATCGATGAAAAACTTAGAAGGTATTTCAAATTCTGATGGATTTTTAATCCATGTAGCGCAAAACCACCAATCAAAAGCAGCCATGAGATTTTGGGTCAATAAGTCGGGATTTCAAATCCTCTCACATTCAGTTTATTTGAAATCCATCACACAAAAACATTTTCTTTAAAAAAATTTCCACTCAAACGTAGCCTAGCAGTCAACAAAATCAGCTAGAAGTGACACGAACCCCTTTCATCGACTATTCAAACCAGAAATAGATGTACAGCATGTTTCAACAACCAAATGTAACCATCTATAAAAATGTAAAAGCAGGAAAATAAGTCAAAATCACCTGTCTTGACTAAACTTGCAGCTGAAAATTGCTTGCTTAACAGTTCCTTGAAGCTGAACAATTTGTGGACTTAGTTTAGTCTGATCTTCAAATTGAAATACATATCTTGGATCAGGATCCAACTTCACCTTCAGATGAAGCTCGACTCCTGGTTTTCCATTCTCCTGCCTGTTTTTGCCAATGTTAGTCCAACCATTGTAAAGAATAACTGACTTTCCTTCGCTCCATTCGGGGCCAACATTTAACTTAAACGTCCCAAGAAGCTGCCTTTTAATACCAACACCGCAATGAGTGCCCTTTCGACCAGTAAAAACCAATATCTCAAGAGATGCCAGTGAAGTATACAAGCATCCTGGTGCCAACAATGCTTTCAAGTCTGAATCTTCAAGATAAAAACTTGAGGAAATGCTGTGAGGATTGGGGACCGACTCGGGAGAGGATATAAATGGGATTTCTGTAGTCTGAACAGGAAATCCACGCAGTCGAATCTCGCAAACACATGGAGTAGATATGGCGTGATTACTGGATTTTGCGGCCGTAAGAGCTGTCCTAGAAACTCGAAGCCCCAACGATCCTACTGACAACCTAATAAAAGCCTGAGGATCCATTTACATCAAAAGTCCTTTTCCATCTGCCGATGCTAGAATTTATCCAAGCTAAAAGGTATGTCACATTACCAGGTAAACATCAGAAAGTAACTTGTTCAAATGCTTGTAACAGGAAAGGAAACATTTACACAAATCTTTATCATAAGCCAACATGAGTAGATTCCAATACATGAAAAGTATGAGGTTTAAGTCATCATATACACATCTAACGAAGTAGGAATTTTTTCAGCTGGACATCGTCACATGGTTGCAGCATTTCAACTAGTTGATTCAAATATGATGGATAATAAAAGTGGGATAAGTGTTGAAAATACAATCAAAGAAAAAAATGATGATCAAGTCATCCAACAAACCACGGTTTTTTTACTTTCCTGCCATTACTAATTGTGTATACAACTGGGTATGTGCCAAGAATACCAAACCACAACTGACCAAGTCGTATATGGAACCGAAACTTGGAATCAAAGGGAAATGCGTTTATCAGGCTGGATTCACATTAAACATTTCATGTGAGAGATAACAAAAAAGAATGCTTACAAACGAAGAATACAGAACATAAAACAAAATCTAGTTACTTTTGGTTTCGTAAAGAACAATTTCCAAGTAGTTTCTTGATCGGTCTCTATAGTTTCTTCCTTAAAAGGAGACAAGTTACTACGTATTCCAGTTATAACTAACAATCACTTTTATCACCAGCATCTATGCATCAACCACGATTTCATCAAAATATTGGGAATTTGGCAGCAGAATCTACACTCAAACAGCCTATGATTTGTCAAAAACTTTACAGTTGACTTAATTAAACCAAATTAGCGAACAAATTCTTGACTCTATTTTTACGCATTACCAATTCTGAATTTTTATCCAACTCTCAAGGCCATTCAACAAATGGATTCATATATTTCACAGACATAAACCACAACTTGAGAGATGAAAAGTCAGCTGCGTGACATCCAAGAAATTGAGCCCAAAACATAAGTACATCACCATTGACCAGAAAATGAGCTCCAAAGCGAAGCAAATTCACTCAAGAACCCAAAAGAATCACACACATTTAAGCAAATAACCACAAATATATATTAAAAAAAGCAACAAAAACCAGAAAGGAAACGAACATTAGTTTTTTCAAGAAAGTAAAACTTGCAAAGTTGAAGAACTCAAGGGACAAAATCATAGTAGAATTTAGCCCAAAATCCCACCTTTGCTACAAAGAAAACTTCTTCTTCCCGGAAAGGCCACTCAAGGATTCACCCCAGAAAGCGGTAAAAATTTTCATGGCTTTGGACACAAATTTCTTAAGGAAAACAGCAACAGGCTCAGAGTTGAAAACTTTTGCCCCCTTTTCAGCAAGATTTATGGGTTCTCACTGATATCAGATCGTAGAAAGATAACCCACACTGTGGAAAGAGGGCTTTCATGAATATGTTACACACATGACGAGAAATGCTAGTAAACTATATTAATGGCAATATCTCATTTTGATGGATGTGCGTATTTTGTATGTTCATATTCCGCCAAAGAACGTGTGAATACGTTTGAGAAAAGCGTCGGAGAAGTTGAGAAGTGCGCCCTATATTGGTTCCAAACAACATAAAAATTCACATAAATTGTTGATTAAATTGATGATTAATATTTTCACTTTATTGATGTCGAAACTGTAATATTTTATTCATAGAAAAGTTGGGAGAAATAGAAATTAAATGTTAGTTATGCTTCATAGGATAGACAATTTTTTCCATTATACAAGTGATTCTTCTTAGAAAATACCACATATTCAAGTTTTTTGCAATTTATTTATCTTTAAATTATATATATATATTTAAAAAAAGCTAATGGTACTATGACAGATTTTTAGAGCTCTTATTATTATATCAAACTTCTTCTTTATAAGCTTTCAAAGAATAAAAAAAAAATTCTTATAAAAGCAAATAACTTTCATGTGTTTTGGTTCAAGATTATGTTCCAATTGCTCTCGTATCCTAAATTTTACCTTAAAATTTGTACTTTGGTAACAGATAAATGACATAAATCTTCAGACATGTTAAGAAATTAAAATTTCTTATTCATATAATGAATTATCTTTTTGTAAATTATAGAGAGTATAAATTAACTTTTGTTTTTAAAATAACTCATTTTTTGCTACCATAATCTACTGTTTTTCACACATTATACGTACATATACTTACTAAATTATAAAGAATCTTTTTAGTCTCGTGGACGATCGTTTTTTGATAATAACATTGTTTTATCTAACTAAACAATATATTTTTGAAGAAATAGTGTCATACTCATCCCACAACAAATTACATAATTATATTTTTAAAGAAAATAGTACATTATCAACACAAACAGTTTTTAAACATTATAAATATTTTCAATTCAAATTTTTCATGAAACTTTCTAAATGATAATCGTTATACATGGATATATCGAAGTATAAAATATTTTTTTTTGTTTTTCAATATAACTTCCATTATATATTTATTATTTAATTTTATAACAAACATATATTTCCGAACAGACTTTAATCAAAATCTTTTTATTTCCCATCTTGTTCAAGTATTTATGTTATCCTACATAATAATTCGCACCAATATAAAAAAATTTCGGAATGGCTTTCGAGAAAAATGCCAAAGAGAAAAAAAGAAGGCTAATATATATAAAATAAATCACACAAAAACATATGCCCAAACCCATTAGCTATATACATATATTATATTATATTATATTATCTACTAGGTTAGGGTCGGCGGTGGGGCCATTTGAGAAGGTATATTAACTGGATACAGCTGTAAGCAATGCTTTGGGCTTTGAAGATGACTTCATCCAAATCGGTCTATTTTGTTTGTACTCATTGGTGAAAAATGGCAGAGTGGTTATGAAACGAAAATTGTCTTTTTTGTCCTTCTGGGTCGAGCGTTTGTTGTCCATGCTCATCGACGTGCACAAGTGGGGGTTTTTCACGGCTTAAAGTAGAAGTATGTTTTTTCCACAAATAAGGTATAAAAGAGAGAATTAACAATGTAATGTAACATGTCGTATCGGAGGGTGTGATATAATATAAGTCACGTCATTTGAAAAGACGTAACTTTTACTCAATATTTTTGTTGTGTGTTTTATTCTGTCTGTCAACAGTTCACGCTTTAAATTGTCGAATAACTGTTCACTAACTTTGATTGGTCGAGACGAGGAAAGTCCTCTTTCCGCAAGACGAAATTATTCGAGTATAATGCTCTCATTTCGGCAATCATCCCTAAGATACAAAGACCTACGAATTACGAAGTGTAGCTCCATACTGAGTAATTCAGACAAACAAAATAAATGTTTTGAACTTTGTCTTTGAGTCGGGAAGTATACGCAGGGAATACAGAGGGCAAATACAGTGCAGAAGATAACAGGAAAATGCAGAATGAATTGAACCTCGGATGCCTAACCTGCCTGTATTTATAAGGGTTGGTCGGTTGCCTTGAACGGACGCATGCTTTCAAGAAACGTCATTCCGAACAGTTGCACTACTTCGAACAGTTGCACTATTTCGGAGCGATCGCACACCATCCCAAACAGCTCGCAGCGTTCCGATTAGACGCGACCATCCCAAACAGCTCGCAGCGTTCCAGGCATGAACCAGTGTACTGTTTTAGAAAAACCGATTCGGTCCGATTTAGAGTACGCAGATCAGTTCGCCTGACCAGATCAGCTCAGGGCTTCGGATCAGATTGCGCATTGGAAACAGCACGGAGCATATCAGCATGAAGACCCTCCCCTCAGCACATGTCGTCACAACTTACGAGGTCAACTCAGCTTACGATGGTCAACTCAACTCGCGATGGTCAACTCAACTTGCAATGATCAACTCAGCTTGGGGCCTAGACACAGCTTACGACCTGAAACAGCTTGCGACCAGATACAACTCGCGACCTGACTGCTTGCAAACAGCTCGCGATCTGTCTGCTCGCAATCAGATCGCTTACGATCTGACAGCTTTCATTGTTTCCCAACATTTTTTATTATTTAATGTAAGTCCCGCCTTCCGAAACAGCTGTTCATGCGAACTGGTATTTTCCAGATTTTTTGAGATTTGCTGATCGGTTTTGAGCGTGGGTAGTACTGTCGGGAACTCCTTTCCAAACCCGTCATTTTCTTACCAATCTTGTGGCCGGAGGTGGCAGGAGGAGGAAGCACGAAGTCACCGGGTGCGTGCTGTTTTTCGCTTCTCCCAATCGTGTTGCTCATCCGAACTGGTAGTTATGAGCTGTAACTGGTATTTCTTGTTCTTGGCTTCGATTTAAGACTAGTTTCGCTAACTTTGGAGTAGATCTGGGCTAGATGTTACAGCCTAGAGCTTGTTAGCTCACGGCCGGTTTCGGGTTCTTGAGTCCCCTCTTTGTATTGTGCCTTTTCTCTGGTTAAATTGACATTGTTCTCTATTTTTTTTTATCTTTTTCGACATTTTTCAAAATGGCATCCTCCGATCTGAGTATTTTTTCAGTTTGTTTGGCAATCAGATTTGATTTGTCTTTGGACGGGGTTTGTGTGCATTTTTAATTTAAAGATTGGATCTTTGTTGCAAATCTCTCCGGTACCTTGGAGGCTAACATTGTAAATGTAACTTTCCCTAAATGTGGCCCCGAGGATTTTATAAAGTAAATCACGCCCTCCACGAGGGCGTGTCTTACTTCTTTTTTCTTTCAAAGCTACTCACGTCTACTGAGCAGGCGTAGATAATATTTTTAGTAGTCCCGCCAATTGAAACGGCGGGATACCGTAGTTTGTAAAATTCATCTACTTTATGTTATTTTTGCAACTTAGTTTTTTTTTATGTGAACAGTGAAAACCCCTATATAAGTGACTAATTCATGATTTGATAAACCAACGATTTTTTAACGTATTTTAGAATATGTCTGGTGGATCTGTAAAACAGATCACATCTGAATTTGATCAACACAAAATCTGTTCGTATGTTTCTAACAGTTTAATCATCTGTGAAGCCCCCGTCATAATCAGGACAGCTTAGAGGCAAGCTGGTGAAGGACAAACAAGCTCAGATTGAGGAAAACCAGATCAGGGAATTTGGTTACGCTGGATGCTTATGAGAGAGATGGGTTTATTGTGGATGATGTGGAAGATGAATTAGCTCATTCACGAGCTAGTGCGATTTAGTCGTAAGTTGGTACAGTGCAGAACATAGTACTGTAGCGGCTCAGCATCGAATTGGATTAGTACTATAGCAGATCGATGCGAGTTGGATAAGCTTACTGTAGCATAACAGATTAGACGAGAGCTGCAAGCTGTTGAAAAAGACATCCATACTGGAACAGTGAGGGAACGCCCAAGCTGGTACAGCAGAGGAAACTCAGCTCAGGAGTATAGTGGTTCAGTATTCAAGCGCAGAATCAGATCAGATGAAGAACAGATGAGATTAGATGATCCAAAAAATAAGGGATATAATCACTGGTGCAAGACTTGTCAAGTGTAGAGAATCTCATGCTGTTAGATACATTCGATCATAGAGATCAAGGAGGAACCTTAAATTCTGAGGATATCCTAGAGGATCTTAAACTCTTGGATGCAGTCGTGGAGGAAGATCACAAACTCACATAATCAAAGAAGAGACCGGCTGGGGGAAGAAAACAACTCAGAGACCAGCTAAGACAAATGCATATCAGCTCAGAGAACAGATAAGCAGAAGCTATCAGACGAACAAAGATATGCGAAGATTGTATTAATCTAGTTTAATCTGATTTGTTTGTCCTGTCTAGATAGCTTTTAGATCATTTAATGATAAAGGACACAAAGTACAACTATGTCAGAACTTTACAGAAGTCTTTTTCAACGGCTACAACTTTGTGCCCAACGGATATATCAGATCAGAGGCTTATATCGGCAAGAGACGATGAACAACATATACATGGGAATTGAAGTGTGTGTGCACAAGAGCAGAGTGAAAACAAAATAGTGCGATGCACAACACAAAACAAAGAGTAGTGCATAGTCGAGAGTTTGCACACAGCTGATGTGCAAGCTGGTTCGATTCCCAGGTGTGAGCTGGTGCAAGGTCGAGAGCTTCAATGAGATATTTATACTTGACAGCACAACCCTGGTAAGACATCGAGATACCAGCTTAGAGAGAAGCACTTTCCAGTGTGTGAAAATACATTTGAGAGTGAAATTATACTGTATAATTCTCACACACGATTCACTCACATATTTGAGAGAGAGCTGATTAGTTTAGCTGAGTGAATCAAAAACACAAACAAAACCAATTCCCTTGTAGTATTTGAACAGAGACGTTAAACATGTTCTTGTTGTATTCTTTCTCACTGAGACGTAAAAGAAGTGTTAATTAGACACACAGCCTGCGAGCTGGTGTGCATTTGCTGCTAGAAGTTCTTGTAGCTGCTGACTGTCGGATCAGGTCTGTGCACGAGGTGTAAGATCAAAACTTCTAGTGAATCCTTCCTGTGTGGAAGCAGGGGAGACATAGGAGATTCACCTCCGAACTTCCATAAACAAATTGCAGCGTACATTTATTTACAGCTTTATGCATTGCATCACATACATATCTTTAAACCTGTTTAAATAGCTTTCGATTTTTAAAGGGTAGTTCAGGTTGTTTCAGCATGATTTTATATCTTACCTGATCTACTTCTCGCTGCTCATCTTTCAATAACACTGAGCTATTGCAGCTCATTTTAACAGAACAGATCGCACGATCTGGACCAGATCGCAGCTTTGCTGCGTGCTGGACCAGCTTAGGCGCGATCTGCCATTTGGCTTTACATGCTGGTTTTCAAATAGATTTTTAAATGCACGTAATCTGTTGTTTGTTGGATTTTACGATCCTGAAATTGATGTTCCCATCGGTTTTCGATCCCATCAATGTTTAACCAATACGTTTACAAATTAGTTATGTAAAAGAGATTAAAATTAGTTTTGTTTAATAAGCATTAGCTCACTTATTTTGGTTACTTTATCTTATATTGTAAGTGGATCTCGAGGATATTACAAATCTCCCCACCAAGTCATACATACAACTTTCAATGAATACGGCTTTCTGCAGAATTCGATCTGTATCTATGAGATCGAGTCTGAAATTCTATCTACTCACTTTAAATTGAGTATATTTTTTCCCTCATTTTCATGCTAGGATTAAAATCCTCTAATTTACATATCAACACCATTGAGTCATTGGGTTTCCGAAATAGTATGAATTTTTTTTTCATATTTTCTATTTGACTCGAACCTATTACAAAAAAGTCGAGCCATTTCGAGTTGTATGTCCATAACCAATTATCCTTTTAGGGGTGGATCCACCATAGGGCCAAGGTGGGTCACGACCCTAAAAAAGAAGTATTTTGAATCATTGCTATTGACTCGTATCTACTACAAAAAAAATTCGATCTACTTTTAATTGTATATTATGGGTGTGAAAATTTAATTCGACCCGAGTCAACCCAAAAACTACTGGATATGGCTAGGGGTTTCTTGGTTCGGGTCAAACTGGATTAGACACGAAATCTGACCCCAATCTTTTTTGTTGGATTATATTTGGGTTGACCCGACTTAAGAATCAGGTCACCTATCAACCCAAACCCACCAAACTCAACCCCGATTTTTTTAAAAAAAATTGGCTTATGAGCAAAACAATGGAAAAAGAGGAAAATATGAATTTAAAGTTTGTTAATTAAATTAAAGTTTTAAGATTTAAAATTTGTTAGAATCAAGTGCTTACCACTAGGTCAAAAGTTATAGCTGTTAGTCAATTTGTAACTTTGTTTCCATATAATGTGCCACCATAGAGTATATCTATTATGTGCGTTATGGTCGGTTTGTTAGGTCCATGAGTCCGGGGATGTGCGTGTCTAACTATGGTGATGTCTCATTTTCTTTCCAAATCAATCTTCCACTTTTCCTATCCTCAGCGGAGATAGTATTATCCGTTAAGATCTGGAATCACACTTTTACAATCCACCTGACCAACCAGATCAAGCGGCACAACATCAGCAGCTTAAAGTACGAGAGCTTCTCAGGAGGCCATCCATCCTAGTACTTTTCTCACACATACACACTTAACTCAACAATCCCCCCAAGAAGTATAGAAATATGTTTTTTGGGAGACTCGAACCCATGACCTCGCTCTGATATCAATTGTAGGACCGAGCGCTTGTCGTGGCGCAACCCAATCTTTTAAACCGTATAGCAACTCAAGCACCACAATTCAATTTCTCTACCTAGTAGGGGCAATTATTGTATTTCAACAATCCATCTTCCAACAATTGCACATCTTACAATCAATGAGAATCGAACTCGTGTCCTCGGCTCTGATACCAATTGTTAGTATCAAACGCTTATTATTAGGCCAAAATATATACCTGTTAGCCAACATACAAATTTATTTTCTAATAATGTGGTAGCGCAGAGTGCATCTATTATATTCTTTAGGGTCGGGGTGTTAGGCTCTTGAGTCCGGATAGGTGTGTGTCTGACTGTTGGTGCTGTCTCATTTTATTTAGACATCAGTCTTACCCTTTTACCTACCATCGGTCTATCCCCAACACATATAATATTATCCGTTAAGATCTGGAATCATACTTTTACAGCCCACCTGGACAACCAATCATGCGACGTAATATCAGCAGTTTGATGTATGAGCTTCCTAGGAGATCACTCATTTAAGTATTTCCTTATTCATGCACGCTTAACTCAAGAAATTTTTTTATTCCATACATAATTTCAAGATTTGACACGAATACAAAAAACGACAAATTCAATAGAAAATAAAAACTGAAGTTTGAAATTTGGAATTTGTATTTGTTTAATCAAAATATTATAATTTTTATATTTTAAAATATTTATTTTATTATTTTATCATATTATATAAAACTAATATATTTATTTAATTTTTTATTTTTTTGCGATCAGATTAGGTGGGTTACCCTGGTTTTATCGAGTTCGCGTTTTGACTGATACATTTCAGGTTATTTTTCGGCCCAGATCTGAATTTTTTTTAATTTATCATTTAACCCCGACCTGAACCCACCCGATCTGAACTCCCCCGACCTTAATTTTTATTAACACAAAAACTTGCTGCTATTTTACTAACGATTTAACTTAAGTGCGCAGCGTTGAGCTGAAAATACAGACGCGAACTGGACCAGATCGGACGCGAGCTAGAACAGTACGCTGATGTCGTTCACATGTCCAAGCTGAAAAAGTGAGGGGACGTCCGAGCTGGTACAGTAGAGGACATGTCAAAGCTGAAAAATTAAGTGGACGCCCGAACTAATCTAGCCGTAGACATCCAAGCACAGAGAAAGTGCAGCGTAGAGCAGTTCAATGGAGAAGAAGATGTACAGCGCTCAGAACAGAACATATTAGAATCAGCTCAGACAGATTAGAAGCGCAGTATTAATCATGATAAGCTGAGCGACCAGCTGGGAAAAATCAGCTCAGCAATTAGCTGATAGAGACCAGCGGGTGAGATCAGTTGAGTGACCAGCCCAGAGTTCAGAAACCAGCTTAGAGAACAGAGACCAACTCTGAGCAAAGCAGTTTGAACACAAAAATTTGTGAAGATTGAATTAATGTTGTTCAAACTGATTGGCTTCGTCCTGTCCACATCAAGTACACTATCTCGTACTCAAAAAGAAATGAATGCAACTTTAAATGTGGATAGATCTCAAAGTTATAAAGGCTACGGACGTATTAAATGTGAAAGGACACAAAGTACAACCGTGCCAGAACCTTTTCAGAAGACTTATCAACGACTGGAAAGATGTATCCAACGGGCAAAATCTGCACAAGACTATTTATATGAAGAATACGATGAGCAGTAACAAGCAGGAGTGGAAGATCAAAACAGAGGGAAGCAAGCAGAGAGAACAGCTTTCACAGAAGCACTTCCCAGTGTGTGAGAAATATATGAGAGAGTGAGCTTACACTGTAATTTCTCACACACTATTCACTCACAGTTTCGAGAGATGAGCTGTATAGATTAGTGAGTGAATCACAAATACCAAATTATTGTAGTCTTTGGACTGAGACGTTAAACAAGTCTAGTTTTCTTTCACACTGAGACGTTAAAGAAGTGTCTGTAGCCTTTTTCACTGAGGCTGTAAAGAAGTGAGTTAGACACACGCAGTTTGCGTGCTAATGTGCAGTGGTGGTTGCTAGGAGTTCTTGCGACTGTTGGTCGTAGGAGTGGGTTGTAGCGAGACTCGCTGTAATCAAAGTCTTCTAGTGAATCATTCCTGATTACGAAAGAAGGAGAGACATAGGAGATTCAACTCCGAACTTCCATAAACAAATTTCAGCGTATTTTCTTTACTGCTTACTGTATTTACATCTGCATACATTTGTTTCAAACTTGTTTATTGAGCTTTCAATTTATAGATGGTAGTTCAGGTTTATTCCCGCATGGATTTTATCATACCTGATCTACTTCTTGGTGCTCAAAACCTTTCAACAACATGAGCCATTGCAGCTCGAGATTTATTAGACCAGATCCCGCGACCAGCTGGTGCGATATGGTTGCTGGTTGCGTGCTAATTTTCAAAATGACTTTTAAATGCACGTAATCTATCTGGTTACGGTTTTAGAACAAGGTTTGGATTTCTAAAGCTGTGTGAGAGCTTACGTGAGTGGTGTAAGAGCTCATGGACACCCCCTTGTTTCGATCCTATCAATTGATATCAGAACAGGTTGTTCTTGAAAGAGCATTTTAAATTGAAAATTTTTAAGGTTTTAAAATTGTTTTCAGCTCTGATAGTATCTCTGTGCTACAAAATCGTTTTAAAGATTCTAAAACTCATTCTATAAAGATATGGGGAGTAATGATTTTTGAATTGCAGAGCAGTTTCTCGAAAGGAAAGTGTGGCGACATTCTTCCGTCGAGCTGACAGATTGCGCGAGAACTGTGGACGCCAAGACCTCTTACGCTAGTTGCGCTGAAAGAATATCGCCTATAACAGTATTCGAGAGAAGCAGAAGAGATTCTGTGAATTCAATTGTCATTTATCCTTTAGTCTGGATAGATGAGATTTATCAGTGGCACAGATTCAGATGTTTAAAATTCATATCATACATGCTTTTCTGCAAACTGCCTCCCTAAAATGTTTTATTTTCAAAAAATAAAATCCCCGTGCTGGTATGGGGGAGCTTTGTTTTAAATATTAAGAGGAGACAATATTTCGAAACCCTTTTTTGATTCCCACAAAAAGGGGGAGAAATATTTCAAAATCATTACGTGCATATGTTTATTTAGGTTTTGTGTAAATAAAAAAGGGATATTGTTGGATCTGTTCTTACATATCAGAATCTTAATTTTGATTAACACAAAATCTGCTGTTATTTTACTAACAATTTAACTTACGCGCGCAGCGTTGAGCTGAAACATATAGACATGAACTGGACCAGATCGGACGCGAGCTGGAATAGTACGCTGATGTCGTTCACATGTCCAAGCTGGAACAGTGAGGGGACGCTCGAGCTGGCATAGTAGAGGACATGTCTAAGCTGGAAAAGTAAGGGGATGCCCGAACTAATCTAGCAGTAGACATCCAAGCACAGATCAAGTGCAGCGTAGAGCAGTTCAATGGAGAAGAAGATGTACAGTGCTTAGAACAGAACAGATTAGAATCAGCTCAGACAGATTAGAAGTGCAGTATTAATCAGGATAAGCTGAGCAACCAGCTGAGCAACCAGCTGAGCGACCAGCTGGAAAAAATCAGCTCAGCAACTAGCTGATAGAGACCAGCTTAGAGACTAGTTGGGTGAGATCAGTTGAGTGACCAGCCCAGAGTTCAGCAACCAGCTCAGAGAACAGAGACCAGCTCAGAGCAAAGCAGTTTGAACACAAATATTTGTGAAGATTGAATTAAAGTTGTTCAAACTGATTGGCTTTGTCCTATCCACATCAAGTACACTATCTTGTACTCAAAATCAGCAATGGCTGAAACTTTAAATGTGGACAGAGCTCAAAGTCAAAAAGCCTGCGGACACATTAAATGTGAAAGGACAAAAAGTACAACCGTGCCAGAACCTTTTCATAAGACTTATCAACGGCTGGAAATATGTGTCCAAGGGAAAAATATGCACATGGCTATTTATATGAAGAAGACGATTAGCAGTAACAAGAAGGCGGGGAAGATAAAAAGCAGAGGGAAGAAAACAGAGAGAACAGCTTTCACAGAAGCACTTTCCTGTGTGTGAGACATATATGAGAGAGTGAGTTTACATTGTAATTTCTCACACACGATTCACTCACAGTTTCGAGAGATGAGTTGTATAGATTGGTGAGTGAATCACAAACATCAAGTAATTGTAGTCTTTGGACAGAGACATTAAACAAGTCTAATTGTCTTTCGCACTGAGAAGTTAAAGAAGTGTCTGTAGCCTTTCTCGCTGAGACAGTAAAGAAGTGAGTTAGACACACACAGCTTGCTGGCTGGTGTGCAGTGGTGGTTGCTAGGAGTTCTTGTGGCTGCTGGTCGTAGGAGTGTGTTGTAGCGAGGGTCGCTACAATCAAAGTCTTCTATTGGATCCTTCTCGATTGCGGAAAAAGGGGAGACGTAGGAGATTCAGCTCCGAACTTCCATAAACAAATTACAGCGTATTTTATTTACTGATTACTACATTTACATCTGCATACATTTGTTTAAAACTTGTTTATTTAGCTTTCAATTTACAGAGTATAGTTCAGGTTTATTTCCGCATGATTTTTTCATACATGATCTACTTCTTGGTGCTCAAAACCTTTCAAGAACATGAGCTATTGCAGCTCGAGATTTATTAGACCAGATCCCGCGACCAGCTTAGGTGCGATATGGTTGCTGGTTGCGTGTTGATTTTCAAAATGACTTTTAAATGCATGTAATCTATCTGGTTACGGTTTTAGAACAAGGTTTGGATGTCTAAAGCTATATGAGAGCTTACGTGAGTGGTGTGAGAGCTCACAGACACCCCCATGTTTCGATCCTATCACAGAGTTTAGAGTGGGGTGAATAAAATTTTTTGTGTTTAAAAATAGTTTTTAGAATCATATGGGTCAACAACTTACTCTAGTACCTATCTAATCTGCTTTCTTGAGAAATAAAATGTTATGCGGAAAAATCTCAATTAAGCAGTAAACTTAACATGCGAATATGTAACTGAAAGCGTAAAAAAAACAAATGATAGCGAGTTTGTTTTTGGAAGTTCGAAGCAACGCTTCTACATATCCCTTCTGTCAAACCGAAAGAATTTTCACTAGAAAATATTAAATAAAATACAAAGTATTCTAAACCACTCAGTCAGGCAACACCCAAACTGAACTTCTATTCTATCATTTAAACAGCACAGACACTGTCAATACAGTTATTGAAAGGATTTCTGGCTAATCTGATCTGTCAATACAAAGCCTATTGTATTCAGTACACAACTGAAATACTTTACAGAAGAAAAGTATGAATGCAATGAAAAATGCTTCTGTAAAGGATGAGAGAATGGAAAATTAAAGTTCGATCCAAAAATGTTCGATCGTTCTTCCTAATTGATCTTCAGGATTTTACAACGAAGTCTGCTAGTGCATAGCTGATTTCTTCTTTTCTCGTCTAAACTTGCACTCTGTGCACACACAGAGCTTTCCTTCTCGAATTAGCTCAGTCTTGTATTTATACCAATGGTCTGATTTGAGTGTTGAACACAAGTTTCTAGCCGTTACAAAAACTCTTCTTCAAAGTTCTGACTCTATGTACTTGTCTTTCTTTCTTCGTACAGGAGTAGTTGAGGCTATTTATGATCTTTGAATTTTCTGAACTGATCTTTGTCGTATACGGCAAATTAGTTTGAACAGCTTCTCTTCAATTCACATAAGCTTGTTCAAACTGATTTGTTCTCTTGAGCTGATTGACTGTACCGATCGAACTCCGTTCTGATATATTTGGTTCCGTTGGCTCTGTTCGCTCTTCTTTTATGCACAACACATTCTTATTCTTCCCTCTCTTTTTAACCGAGCTGCTCTGATCTGATCAGCTTCTCTAATCTGATCTATATTTCTCTTCTCAACTGAGCTGGTCTGATCTGCTTCACACTACTCTTATGCTCTTGCTCTAATATGATATGTTCTGAGCTGTTCTCTTTTCTTATATGTTCTGTTCTGTTCTGTTTTGATCTAATATGAAATTTAGTGTTATGTTCAATTGCTCTTGATATAATATATTATATTCTGCTGATCTGCATACTGTTCTGAACTGAACTGTTTTGTTGATATCTAAATTGATGTGTCTTCTTTTCAGATATGATCTGCACTTCTAAACTGATTTGTTCTGATCGTTCTTCTTAACTGAGCTCAACTTCATTTATACTACACAATTTTTCAGTCACCAGCTAGAATCTGTTCTTATCTGCATCCAGTAAGATTTACGCACTTAAATAAACAGATTAAAAACATAATAACAAGTTTGTGTTCATCAAAATTAAGACCTGATTTGTTTGCAGATCAAAACATTTCAACCAACTCATCAAAATTAAAATCTGATCTATTTTCAGATCCAACAATTTCAATCGGTTCTGTTTCCTTCCTCCATTCTTTTTATCATAACAAAATTAAAAAAAGAACAACTAAAGGAACGAACAAGTGGGCTTAGGAGAAAGACGTGTGTTCTTTTCTTATCAAGTTTATATAAAATAATATACTTTATTTATAATAACAAAGTTTTTTTAAAAAAAAAAAACAGAAAGGAAATGGTAAGTGGACTTCAAGATTAATTGTTTCAATACTGTTCAATCACATTTTCAATTTTTTTAAACGTTTTGTTTATTTCTCTCGACATGCTCTCTATATGCTTTGATTAATCGTTTTATTTTTTTGAGATTATTAAAATTTGAATAATTTTTTTATCTTTATCAAATACTGACATGTTAATTAACCAAAAGTAATTCTTTTTTATTTTTGTAAATCTTCACAATTTTTTCGTATTGGAAATAATCAAAAAATAGTAAAAATTCTTTTAGGATTTAGATGAATAAAGTCTAAAACGAGAAAAAAAAAAAAGAGAATGAAAGAAAAAACCTAAGATTTTCATTATCTTAATATACGATTTTACAAGGAGGTGTGGATATTCGTAGTTCCAAAATTTTGTAAAACTTATTGTTACATTGTATCTCCTATTATTTATAAACGTCATTGGATTTCCTATTGTTAAAACTCCAGTACATATATTTTATTACGGTTAGGTGATCATCCTTTTTAACTCTTAAACTCAATGTTATATTGTTATGCCCTCTAATATACAATATATTTTTTTTTATTTCTCATACCTAAATAGAAATTCTAAGAATAACGACGCGATCCTTACTGAAGTTTCATAAGTTAGACACGTCACACGGTGACATTGTTTAGTATACCGCCTCCCGAACTAAAGTTCTGGATCTGCCCCTCTATCCTTCATTATTTGTTCCACTGATCTAAAATCTCGGATAATCTGTGAATCTATATTCGAGCCACAACTTACTGGATGTACTAGGACAAATAATAAAATCTACCCGGAAAAAATTCTAAAGAAAAGGCAGGGGGTGTGTTAGGGCTGGAAGAAGGTGGCACCCAAAACAAGATCAGTGGTGAAAAAAAAAACAAAAATTTCGGAATTTCAAGATTACCATATCGTAAAAAATTTTGATATAACGAAGATTTCGATATGATATGGCACCGACAATGATAATTTCCATACGATAGGTATATAATTCGAAAAAAATTTGATATGTTAGGATCGAAAATACGGCTCGCAAGTTCAGAGGGGTTGAATGAACTCATTTGCTAATTTTAACGAAAAACTGTTTTAAAAAGATTTATATCTCTTTGCTAACCTCTAAGCTGAGTTTCCAGCTTGGAGGGTCTCAGTGATAATCTGCTCTCTTGGGTAACAAATAAGTTTGTGCGGAATAAATCCAATTCAACAGTGAACAGATAACTTAAATGAAATGCTGAAAGCAGTAAATAAAGGGTCAATAATTTGTTTCTGGAAGTTCGGAGTTTAATCTCCTATGTCTATCATTCTTCCTCAATCGGAAGGATTTTCATTAAAAGATTTGATTTATACAACTCCTTGTGCAAACCCGATCCGACAACCAGCAGCTGCAAGAGCTCCTAGTCTCATAATAGAAACAGACCGCAATCTGTTCTACAATACAAAGAAATACAGCTCTAAGCTGTTTGGCTATTCTAGCACTCAACGCTCTGTTTATGATATACAAGGTAATCTCAACACTACAGGGTAAGGTTTGAAAGTTTATGTGATACAAAGAATTGGTAAAACAATCTGCGTGTGTGTGTCACTAGCTGTGAGTTGTTTGAGAGTTGAACTCTGTTTTTGCTCTTGTAAGCTTGTAAGGTCGTAAGTTGTAGCTTGTAAGATTGCCGTAAAATTGTAGATCTTATCAAACTGATATGCTCTCCAATTTATACCCTTTGGATATAACGATAATAAATGTTACCAGTAGACACGTCGTATAGATCCAAAGAGATAACTTCGACGTCTTAAATGCTTGTGCTATACACGTACAACTTCATTAATTTTTTTTCCTCTTTTAGCATCCACTACGCCGTTCTCAGTTGAAAACACATCTCTAGATATCTGAGATTCGCTCAAAGTAGTTTCAACGACTACAAAGCGAACTTGATAAGTCAACACATCAAATCAATCTGTACGAAACCTAAAAATACTCTGAAGTCCAATTTGCTAAGTTGTCTTTTCTCAGCTGGGTTCCGATCTGGTCGTTGTGCTGAACTGCTCTAATCTAGTTCTAAGCTGTTCTGCTCTCTCAGCTGATATGTTCTCTTTGTACAAATTCAGATAGCAATATTTGTCCACTTCCGTCTTCTTTTATAGAAACACAAGCATTCCTGATTGCATCCATCTATTCTAAAACAACCTGGCCAACGCCATCCCTGAACTAGTCTTTGCTCTGAGCTGTTTTCTTAACTAATCGGATACGAAATCCGTTTTAGCCGTTCTGTTTGGATATATTCTGCTCTTGTAAATTGATCTAATCTGTTTATGTTCCTTAACCAGCTTAGCTGAAAAACCCTGAGCCGGTTTGTCCTTAACCAGCTTAGCTTTGAACTAACATCTTTGAGTTGGTTTGACCTTAACCAGCTTAGCTAAATTCTAGAGTCTCTGAGCTGGTCTCTGAGCTGGTTTGTTCTTAACTAGCTTAGCTCTGATCTGATATCAAAATCAACGTTGTAAGCTCTATCTTGAACTGATCGATAATCATTGAGCTGATTAATCTCTTTTTTGTTTTCACCAAAACTTAAATTATCCATCATAATATAAACGAAATACGAAAACAAAATTTATAGATTAAAAATTATAATGTTATTTAATTTAAAGTCATAAATTTGAAAAAGATTTCACTGTAAGACGTTGTATATCGATCAGTACCGAAATTCCACTGCATTGTAAGTTTTTGGTATATATAAGTTATGCTAGTTATACATATTAAAACTTTTGGTATATCAAAATTTTCGATATGATATCGATATATATTTTATGTCAAAATTTCACTACAATGTGCCACCTACTACCTACACGAAAAATCCTGTGTGCAGAATGGAAAGGGACGCACTAGGCGGCAAATTAATTGGTGCTCTCGCGCATAATACAATGTTTATTTATTGAGGTGATTTCAAAAGATATTTTTTTACTTCTATCCGGAATTTGTTTAGTACAGGTATAAAACCGCTATATATATAGGAAAGCTCATTCTACATATTGTTTCTCGATCCAAGTGCTGTATATACGCGTAAAAAATTTTGAACAACATAGATTATCCAAATATCTTTATACGAAGAGGTTGAGAGATTAGGAAAATAAAAGTGCAAAGCATGCACATTCGGAATAGAGTGAGTTTTACAATTTCTACTTTATAATTTGTGATTTATGCTGCACTGACATATGCTGAAAGTTATGATATAATTGGAGACAGTAGTCATATTCCCTTAGATCCGCATACTTGATAAGTTCATTTAAACTATACAGAGTTATTCTCTTGTCTCGATTTCAAATTTATTGAACTTTAATTACTTTGGTTATCTTCATATTGCATTTAAGTTCCCACCTATAGTGTGTAGGAGAAATCCTTAACAACACTCCTTTCAAATATATCTTACAACTATATAACACATAAAATAAACTTCCACATATAAATTACATTAACTTGAGTGTTTTCTTTAATAGGTAGTCGAATTAGCAGTTTGCGTTGATGCTCAGTGCACATCTCACATTTATAAAATGTTACACAATTGTGATATAAACACTTGATTTGTCTATCAAATCTTGTGTCATATATATATTTATGTCAGTAAAACACTTTATTTAATAGAACGATTTTTTTTTCAAGTGTTACATATCTCAACCACATAGAAAATGAACAAAAAATATACATATTATCAAGAAATATTAACTATATATGTTAAGATTTTAAGAGACTTACCAATGTCAAACAAAATAAATTATATTAGACTTTCTTAGAAATGTAGCTAGTATATTCAAAACCGATTTGAATTCGGTAACTCTCAGTCCGGATCAAATAATATTTGAATCGAAGAGTCACCAGCTAGCATCTAATTGTTCTCAACTCGCGATATGTGGTCCAAATTGAAGAAGATTGGATTCAAATGATTGCTAGGGCACCAACTTTGGATGAAAAAATAAGGAAAAAAATTCAAACTTTTCTTTCTTCAAGCCATCACTAGTGCTTGGCAACATCTCCTCACATTTATACCTTCTCCTTTTCCCTTTTCTAAACACAAATAACGATATGCGCGTGTGCATACATGGACAATAATTTTCCATGTTATTTAAGAAATGTAGGAGTCTTATTAATATATTTATTTATATTTTTATTTATTTTTATATTATATTTCGGTATTTCTTTGTAAATCAAAGTTATATTCGGTAAATCGGCACGACATCGGTATCGTTTTTTAATACCGGATTTTTGGTATACTGATTTTACGGTATATCGAGTTTTCGGTATGATATCGGTATCCATTTTTTCAATACTGTATTTTTCGGTATGGTACACGGTATAATTTGAAAAAATGGGTATACCGTACCGAACCATCCCTACTCGAACCATAGAGAAATTTACCATGCATTTTTTCAAATAGTAAAAATACTTGTTTGAAGGTATCTACGTACAGAAAAACTTTAAAACATAAATAACATATTTGATAGGATGGATAAGATCGATAAATGAGTTTAGAGAGGGTGAATAAACTTTTTTTAATCATTTGTGTTTGTTAGGATCTATTGATACAAAAACCATGCCTATTTAAAATAAACTGAGCTGCAATAGCTCAATGTTAAACGTTTGAGCACCGAGAACAGATCTGGTCTGGTAAAAATACCAAGGCGGAAAATACCAGAACTGAACTATAATTTTAAAACTTGGTTCAAAAGAAACTGCTGAATTAAACTCTTAAAACATATGCTATGCGTGTGTGCGGAAGGTAACTGCTGAATACTGAAGTAAATAAATTACGCAGCTGTTTGTTTCTGGAAGTTTGGATCTCAAATTGTTAGAGTAGATGCCCAACTAGCCAACTTGTGACGTGTGGGTTTATAGTGTAACGACCAGCTCATTTAGAAGTCCACAATTAGAAAGATATGAGATTGAGGGATTACATTGCTATTTCAATTCGATTCTTGAATATTTCAGTCAATGTTATGATCAATCTTTATATTATTATGGATTGATATTCTAATGCTAGAATACAAGTACCGTAGATTTTTAATGACTTCTGCAAACCAAATGGATTCTCTGTTTAACTAAAAATTCTCGGTTTCCATGCATATCTTTTGTTTTGAAAAACAGAGCACGCTTTCTTAAGAGAAGATATGAGATTGAGGGATTACATTGCTATTTCAATTCGATTCTTGAATATTTCAGTCAACGTTATGATCGATCTTTATATTATTATGGATTGATATTCTAATGCTAGAATACAAGTACCGTAGATTTTTAATGACTTCTGCAAACCAAATGGATTCTCTGTTTAACTAAAAATTCTCGGTTTCCATGCATATCTTTTGTTTTGAAAAACAGAGCACGCTTTCTTAAGAGTTTTGCATATTGATATAACGTGTTTATTTTCCTTAGACATAATGAATCATATAAATAGGATCTTAAGCTGCTTCATGCATCATTACTTTCAAATCAAATCATATTAAGCGGTGCTCGCTCTCAAAGAAGCCGAACCAAAATACTTTCAAAAGTGTTTTAGAGGAAACAGGCGGTGCGCAAGAAGTATATTGAATTTCTGTTGTTCTTGTGTTAAAGATACCAGGCAAGTAAACTCTGTTTCTTGCTCACTCAATAGAAAGCATATATTCGATTCTGTCTTTATGTTATGTATGAGTTTTAAAGGAAGATGGTTTCGACTGTTCTTCAAAGAAAAACCATAAAGTTCATGCTCTGTTTTATGAAAAAGTTGAGTTACTGTAAATTTTGATTCAAGGATGATTTAGAAAATGTTTTGGTGATGTTATTCTGATGAATTCCTGAGTTTCCAGTGATTCATTCATCGAAGTAGCTTACAAGTAGCTTATTCGATTCTTTCCAGAAGTTTTAAA
>KQ989576.1:41744-51861 GCA_001598015.1 Dorcoceras hygrometricum | reverse complement strand
TCCTCTACCACTCCTCTCCCTCAAAGCCGCCGCCGCCGCCGCCTAGCGCCGCCGCCTCCTCCTTCGCCGGAATTCGTTCCGGCCAATCTTGACGAGGAGAATCCGTCTGCGCCGATCTCGTCAGGCCTTCTAGTGCAGGCTGACGAAGGAGTCTCGCTTCTGGTCGTGGACCGGATTGACGTTATCTACCGCCGCCTACCGTGAAGTGCCGGTTTCCTCGAGAAACTGGTCGGAGCCAGGCTCGAGTTGCCAGCAAGGTAGTCATCTAAACACCCTATGAATGTCATAGCCTGCTGTTTGTTATTGAATTGTATTGATCGTCTCCCGGCATTTTTGTTCTTCCGCTGCCTCGCCGGGAGGCGTGATCTGGATCCGCCGTGGTTCCCCAACACAAATATCCTACGTCTCCCCTTCTTCCTAATCTGGAAGGCATCAACTAGAAGACTTTGATTATACATCAGAATGTACAACCCACTCAGCTGGGATTTATTCGCTGCCCAAGACTGAACTCCTAGACTCTACACCAAATCTTTGTTGTGTTCACCAATCACTTCTTTTATGCCTCAGTGAGAAAGACTACATACACAGAGTTTAACGTCTTCGTGCTTGGACGGGATCTGATATAATTGGTTTGGGTTTGTGATTCACTCGCTAATCTAAATAGCTCAACTAAATGTGCGAGTGAATCTTTGTGTGTGAGATTTACAATGAACGCTCAACTCTCGAAAACATAATCTCACACATCTGGGAAGAGCTTCCTCAAAGCTGATTGAGTTCAGCAGTCGACACTTGCAATAATCTTCTTCTCCATGGTGGTCGATTGCTTCACTTCTTTGTAATTCATCCCTCTATCTTTTATCTGTTTTTCTCTCTTTGCAGCATCATCTTCTTTCTTCAAATCTTCTTGTATAAATAGCCTCTGTTCAAATAAATCCGTTGGACACAAGTTTCTTCCCGTTGAAAGGTGTTCTGTAAAGTACCGACAGAGTTGTCCTTGTGTCCTTTACTTTGCAGGCTTTTGTCGTCATCTGAATAAGTCTGATAGTTCACATCTGAATAGGCTCAGCAGTTGACTTCTATGCTCCAGTTAATCTTCATATCTGATTTGTCAACTGCTTCGCATCTGTGTGTTTTCTTTATTGCTTCGCATCAGCTTCGATCTTTGATTCAGCTTCTGCTTGCATCTTTTCTTCAAATCTTATTGACATCTGATATCGTCTTCTCTTCATTGCTGAACAGACTTGTCTTCACTGCTGAACAGACTTCTCTTCATTGCTGAACAGACTTGTCTTTACTTCTGAACAGGCTTCTCTTCATTGCTGAACAGACTTGTCTTTACTGCTGAACAGACTTCTATTCACATCAGATCTCTATTCATACTTGATCCAGATTTCTCCTTCACAGCTTCTCCTCAAATCTGAATCGTTCTTCTGTTCATAGCTGGATCCAGACTTCTTGTCTTCAACATCTGACTCAACTGCTCTGTCTTCAACATCTGATCAGATTGCTCTTGTCTTCAACATCTGATCAGACTTCACATTTTCGCATGAGACCAGTGCTATTTCCTCCGAAACGGTCCATCGAGCAAGACTCACGAGCTTTGCTCGTGACCTAAGCTGCTTTTCGGCCAAATTCCTTCGTTTAGGCCTCCAAAAATGCGATTTACTATTTTCAGCTCTTGGTCTGCTATAGTATCAGATCTGATTGAGTTACTGTATCAGATCTGATACATCTCACTGCTGCTCAGCTCTTGATGACGTCACGACTGCTGAAATCTTCAATAAGCTTGGATGACGTCACGATTGCTGAAATATTCAATAAGCTTGGATGACGTCACGACTGCTGAAATCTTCAATTCTCTTATCTTTTGTCTACGTTGCTAATCCAGCTGTGAATCTTTCACTGATAAACACTCTTCTCTCCAGATCTCTCTTGTTGTATTTCCAGCTAACATTTGCACACTTAGTAGAAACATTAGAAACACGATAACAAGTTTTGTGTAATTCAAAACTCAGATCTGGATCTATTTACACAGATCCATCATCTCCCCACTGGGTAGAGGTGAGAATTTGTTTGATAATGAATTTTGAGAAAACAATTTCATTTTTTTCGTTTCGTTTGTGAACTATCTCAGCTGATCCAGTGTCAACCAAAATAAGTTCATAAAACTTTTGAGTTTTGAGAGGATTATTTGTGTCCCAAAAGTGACCAGTACTGAATCTTTTGCACAGGTAGTCCTGCCGTTTGATATCTTGGGGAATTTCAGTAGAAGGAACAAAACCTAGGTCTTCTTTCCAATATTTGGTGAAATATTTGAACTCGTCTTTGGGTTGGGTTTGTGATTGGGTAGGCATTTGAGTAGAAGGGTATGCAAGAATGGATTTGTATGGTAATTCAGGAAGATTTTGGAGAGGACTGTATCGGTTGTAATTTGAGGTGAGGGGAGGAAAAGAACCGGTAGGTCTTTGAGAAGGCGTGTTTTGAGGGGTATTGGGTTATAGTTGGAGTAATTTTTTTGAGGATGTTTGAGGCATTTCATAGTCTTTTGTAGTCCGCAGTTGCTACTTTGAAGGATTCATTTGCAATAAAATTTTGTTTACCTTGTAAAAATTCTCTGGTAAGGAATTCAGGAAGCAAATTATCTTCCCCTTTGATAAATTCAATGTCAAAATAAAAAACGGAAAGTATAGCTTTCCATCTGGCAAATATTTGTTTTGAAACAAGGTTTTGAACATCTTTAAAAATAACTTCCTTAGCAGATTTGTAGTCAACGCATAAAAGAACTTTCTTGTTAAAAAGTTCATCTTGAAATTTTGGAATACATAAAACAATAGATATAATTTCTTTTTTGATTGTGGAATAATTCTTTTGTGGCACGAGCCAGAGACCGGAATGAAATCGAACCAGTTGTTCTTGAGTTTTGAGGCGTTGTTTGAGGATACCGCCGTAACCTAATAGAGGCATCCGTTTCAACTATCATGAAAGCTGTTGGGTAAGGAATGCCTAAGCAAGGTATGGTTTGGACTCTATCTTTTATAATTTTGACAATGCTAGTAAGAATATCTGACCAAGAAGGAGGATATTTTTGTAAGCGTTCATATAAAGGCTGAAAAATTTGTCGTAGATTAGGGAATAATTCAGCGATGTAATTGAGACATCCTAAAAATCTTTGAAGTTTATATTTTTATTTGATGTGATCGGGGAATTTTTCAGCAAATTGGATGACTCTATGAATTGGTTTTATCAGACCTTTTGATATATCATGTCCTATAAATCGGACAAAAGTTTGAAATAGTTTCATCTTCTTTTAAGACAACACAAGTCTGTTCTATTTAATAATTTGGAGGAAATGTTTTAAATGTTTGAAGTGTTGA
Organism: Dorcoceras hygrometricum; assembly: GCA_001598015.1. Classification (NCBI taxonomy): domain Eukaryota; kingdom Viridiplantae; phylum Streptophyta; class Magnoliopsida; order Lamiales; family Gesneriaceae; genus Dorcoceras; species Dorcoceras hygrometricum. The sequence continues at coordinate 48,487 of KQ989576.1, read as the reverse complement.
TCAAGATTTTCAGAAAATATGAGGATATCATCTATGTAGACGATACTAAAAGAGTTGTATGGATTGAAAATATCATATTATTCGTTGAAATTCAGAAGGGGCATTTTTTAGTCCAAATGGCATTACGTTCCATTCGTAATGTCCAAAAGGTACTGTGAAGGCAGTTTTGTGGCAGTCAGATTCTGTACTTTGAATTTGCCATAATCCTGATTTTGAGTCGAATTTGGAGAATATTTTTGCTGAATGTAGTCTATTAATTAAGTTTCTTTTATTTGGGATTGGATATCGTATCCATTGCAAAACTTTATTTAGAGGTTTGTAATTGATGATAGTCTGGTAACACCTCGTTCAAGTTCTGCTTGTTTGACAACATAAAATGCAAAAAAAATCCAAGGAGATTTAGAGGGTCGGATGAGTTTTTTGGCTAATAAATCTTGGATTACATTATGACAGTGTTGGAGGAATTCTTGATTCATTTGTATGGGTCTGGCTTTTGTTGGGATATTTTTCTCAGAGAAATCTTTTCATAAGGGAGAGAAACCACATGTCGCATTCTGCCCCAGAAGGCATGTGGAAGCTCATGACAGATTTCTTCTGTGATTTGTTTTTCAAGATTACCAATATTTGTTTTATTTGAGGGGTAGATAGTTGCTCATCAATTTGGAGATAAGAAATTTATTCTTTTAAGGAGTTGATATGCTGTTTTTTATGGTGGATTATATTAATTTGTTTGAAAATTGATGAGTTATGTAGTAAGAAGATTTCTTTTTTTACGGGTGTTATGAAAGGTAATAGAATGTGGCGGCCATGAATTTTTGGTGAAGACACCTTTAATGTTTACTTGGAATGGGTAAATTTGAGTCAGAAAAGGTGTGCCGAGAATCATATCTTGAGATATGTCTCGGACCAGTGTGAATACATTTTTGAAACAGTAGCCATTATTACGGATATGCGCTTTTGATAATTTATATCTTACGTCTAAAGGTTTTGAATTTGCCGTATATATTTGTTCAGTTGTTTTCTCATAATATTTTGATGGAATTACTCCTTCTCTAAGCACGTTGTGACAGCACCGGAGTCGACGAGTGCGATTAATGTTATTCTGAAATCGTTCATAACTAAATCGACATTGACGTACCATTTTTGGAATTCAATTTTTATATGGAATTGATAAAATTACTGGTTGTTGCTTCATTAAGGTTGTCAACGTTAATTTCATCGGTAGTTGTTGGGTTAAGGAGTAAAATTTTTGTTTCTAATTCTATATCTTTTTCTCTTGAAGAGAATAGATTTTTTTTGAAGTTGATTAACTTGTTTTTTGAGGATATTGATTTTGTTTGTAAGTCTTTTGTAGTTATTTGTTTAATGATACTCTGTTGTGGAATATTTGTCAAATAATGTGCTTAAGTTGAAATGTTCTTTTATAGGATTGTGTTAGGATCAAGCGCTTGCCGCTTTACCAAAAGCTATAGCTGGTGGTAACGGTGCAACTCCAATCTTTCAAACCGTATAGTAATACAAGCGCCACGGTTCGATCGCTCTACCTAACAGGGACAATTATTGCACTCCAACAATCCCCCTCCCAATAACTGCACTCCTTGCAATCAATGGGAATCGAACCCATGACCTTGGCTCTGATACCAATTGTTAGGATCAAGCGCTTGCCGCTTTACCAAAAGCTATAGCTGGTGGTAACGGTGCAACTCCAATCTTTCAAATCGTATAGCAATACAAGCGCCATGGTTCGATCGCTCTACCTAGCAGGGGCAATTATTGCACTCCAACAGATTGCGTTTTGAACTTTCTTCACCAAATATTAAATCTTTAATTTGTGAAGATATTGTTTTTGAGTTTCTGGATCGGGTATTTGTTGGACGAGGTCCAAAATTTTTTTTATCTTTCGATATTACACACAAATGACAAATAGCTTTTGAGGTGGTTTCGTTATCAGTATCTGTTTCATCTTTCGTGATGGTACTGGAATCACTAGGAATGTCATCGATCAACTCATGAATCTTTTGTTTTGGTTTTCTCTTGGGTTTTTTATTATAGTTAGTGGACGTATGTCCCGGTTGGTTACAATTCCAACATTTTAAAGTGTTTGATTTATCATGACTAGCCTTTTTAGTCTTACTGTAGTTACTATTGCGTTTGAATTGAGGTTTGTAAGATTGTTTAAAAGTCTTTTCTTTCTTTTTCCTTCGGACCGAAGGAGGATCAATGTTCATTAAACCGAACATTGAACAGAAGCTTCCTAGCTCCTTTCTAGTCGTTGTTCTATCAGTTTTATATTTGGCTTGAAGTTTGAGTTCATAACATAATGTTAAGCCTTATTTTTTAATGAAAGCTAATAATTGACCAAAAGTCATTTCGCTGAAAGGAATTTCCTTAGTGCCAATCTCACTTTTTAATGTTGAATTATGCGTTCAGCAAAGAGACCCATAATGAACCGTTCTTTCCAAAAGACATATTACAGTCCTCTCGGCGTAGAACATGAGTGAGGAAGACATCTTTGTACCATCAATAATCAGTTAAGGATGGACATCGAAGATTTGTTAAAATTATTTTTGAGGAATTAAATTCTTCTTTTGGGTTACCAATGAAATATATAGAGATTGTAATTATTAAAAATTCGCATGAATCATTTTGTTCATTGATATTACCGTCATTGTCTTCAACTTGAACTGTATGATTCAGTATATTTAATTTTGATTCAAGGGATAAAGCGTTATCCCACCAATGTCATAGTTGGCCAGTGAAACCCTGAAAAATTGGAGTCGTGGTCGTTTCTTCATTTTGACCTTTAATTTTGTAGGCAAGTCTTGCCATGTCCATTTGTTGTAATGTATTCAGAATTTCATATTATGATTTGCCATCGATATTCCATTCGATTAGATTGACCATCATATTTCGTACTTTTGAATTGGTTTCTTTCTTCGTAACCAATATCGATTGTGTAGGTCGTTGAGAGTAATTACGGGTATTATTATTATTAAATCTTCGTCTTCTGTTAAAGATTTTGTTAATTTGCACATCTTCGTCTTCAAAGGGATTTTCAATAATATTGACATCGTCCAATGATGCGTCGTCAGAATCATCAGGCTTGAATTTGGGGATTCATCACTTTGATCATTATTAGTTTCTACACAATTGATTTTACTTCCAGATGTAGCAATCTCAGAAATTTTTGCTGAGATTTTATTGAGGATATGATCTGTTGGCGCAGTGGTGGATCCGGATCCCCCTCCTGGGGCGCAACGAAATTTTTAAAATTTTGAGCCCAGGAACGGTCAATACACCTAAACAATGATCTAAACATTCATAGGATGTTTAGAAGGTTACCTTGCTGGCGTATAGGCGCCTGACTTCGACCAGTTCCACGAGGGAATTGGCACTTCAATGGTTGAACGACTGGATCGACGCCTAATCCGGTTCACGACCAGAATCTCAAATCCTTCGTTGGTTGCACTAGAAAACCAACGAAAGTTTCACGAACGGAATCTCCTCGCCAAGATGGTCGGAACAGATTCCGACGACGGCATCGGCGGCGGGCGGCGACAGTGGCGGAGCGGCGAGAGGAGGAGAAGGGAAAGGAAAATATAACTGAAGGGAGAGCACTCAATCCAACTTGGAGAGTTGTTCCCAAATTTTTGTGCGAGTAAAATGAATACCTCAGGGCCCCTATTTCTAGATTTTCCATGGGTTTAAACCAGGTTAATGGGCTTGGGTCGGGCACAGGCCCAGTGAACATTGGTTTCAAGTCCATCATTGTGGCTTCATCATAATCCCGATCGACGATCAGATCGGACCGATCTACAAAGTTTACAAAACTGAACATTATGATGTGAAAATAATTTTTCAGACCACCTAATCCAAAATAGCAGTTAGGCCCCTATCAGCTTTAAGGATAGTCATAGTAGTCCAAGCCAATTTAGTAAATCTCATTTCCACCCCCAGTTAATTTTAGGAAGTCACACTTCCATCCTTTCTCCTACCATACTCAACAAATTGAGCTTAATTTCCGCACAGAATTGAGAGACCAGTACTTGTGTGACCCTCAATGGTTCAGGGATACAACTAGCCGTGGGCTCACAACCTTTGTGACTCAAAAAACATATTTTCGGACTTACCGAATGGATCATGGTAAAGCGTCTAGCAACATCGCCCCATGATCCCCTAAGTATCACTGATAGTGACTGCAAGAACCAAACGGTCATGGTTAGCGTATATTACGGTCCTTTCAACTAAAATATCCCGATCATCAATGACTATTGGTAAATCGAGAGTCGCTAGAGATCCAATAACCATGCATACATATTGGAGATCAAATAGTGACATCGTATGTGTTACTAGGTAAACTCATTTACCTAAAACACATCTAGTACTCTGGCCAGAGATTTGTCACACTATTTTCTCCTCAGATAGCATAGGATATCTGTCATGCCCCGAGAACGGGCCTGGACGTGAACACCGACGATGTTTATTAATTATTCATTACAAAATATCAAGCCTCATAGTGCAGCTCAAACCAGTATATTACATAATCAAAATGATCGTCTTTACAACTGAAAATCAAAGTTTTGCGGAAGCGAAAATTTCATTAACCTATACTAAGTCTTCACCAACCCCATAACATCTCTTGCTCGTCCTCTTCAATCTGTTCTTCGTTCTTATCTAGGTGGGAGAAGTTGTTGGAATAGCGGTGGCGGATCCGGATCCCGTCTCCCGGCGGCGCAGCGGAAGTTTAAAAATTAGCGCCGGGAAACGTTCAATACAATAAAGGCAGCACTATAAAAACCATTCATAGGGCGTTTCTCGGGGTGTTACCTTGCTGGCGACAGGCGCCTGGCTCCAACCAGAATCACAGGGAGACTGGCTCTTCACGGTAGGCGACGGTAGATTCGTCCAATCAAGTCCACGATCAAAAGCAAGGTTCCTTTGTCAGCCTGCACTAGAAGGCCTGACTAGATCAGCACGGACGGAAACTCCTCAAAACAGTGATCGGAACAAGTACGATCAACGTGCGGCGGCGGCGGGCGACGGCGCTTGGGCGGCGACCGGCGGCGCGGGGCTTTGGAGGAGAGGGGGCGGCCGAGAGTTGTGGATTAGCGCCGGGAAACGTTCAATACAATAAAGGTAGCACTATAAACCATTCATAGGGCATTTCTCGGGGTGTTACCTTGCTGGCGACAGGCGCCTGGCTCCAACCAGAATCACAGGGAGACTGGCTCTTCACGGTAGGCGGCGGTAGATTCGTCCAATCAAGTCCACGACCGGAAGCAAGGTTCCTTCGTCAGCCTGCACTAGAAGGCCTGACGAGATCAGCACGGACGGAAACTCCTCGAAACGGTGATCGGAACAAGTCCGATCAACGTGCGGCAGCGGCGGGCGGCGGCGCTTGGGCGGCGGACGGCGGCGGTGTGGGGCTTTGGAGGAGAGGGGGCGGCCGAGAGTTGTGGTGGAGGCTAGGGTTAGTAATGTGTAAGTTGTTATGTGATTAAGCCCTAACCATTTTTATTAATTAAGTTGGTAGATGGGCTTGAACCGGCCCAATATGAACATTCGGTTCATTTAAATCACCACGGTTTCATCATAACTTCGATCGTCGATCAGATCGGACCGATCGACTCAGTTTCCAAAACTGAATATTATGATGCGAAAAACGATTTTTCAGATTACCTAGTCAAAATGACAGTTTTGCCCCTCAACAGTGGGAAATCGCAATTTCACCCCTGTTGACTTTTAGGAAGTCGCACTGTAACGCCCGGAAATCCTAATTACGTGAATTGAATGCATGACTAGGAGGAAAACCTTATGATTATATGATTTGCATGTCATGTATGTGTTTATGTGATGATTTTATGCTCTACGTGTGCTTATCGCTTTACGGTACGGTTTGAGACCGGTAAGCGGGGACGAGTCCGGAGTCGACCAAATCGAAAATATTTTAATGTTTTAGCACTTAGACATATTTTAAAGCAAAATATTTTTATTTTATGCACAATCTCCAAGAAAATGAGATTTTATGCACGGTTACCGAGGAGGACCCGTTTTTCGCCTATACGGGCCATTTTTATGACTTTTATGACACTTTTAAAATTGAGAGGCCTTATGTTACGAAAATTAAAGGCTTGGGGGCTGATATTTAAATGTTTTTAAGCCTTTTTAATTAGGGGATGGGCTAGTATAATGATGAGCTTATATTTTTTTTAATAAAACAAGGTGGAAGGGCTTTTTAGCCCATTTTTTCACACACCCTCCACCTAAACTCGAAAATTTGCCCTAGCCCTCCTCTCATCAGACAAATTCAGACTCCATACTCTCCTTGGTGGCTGAAAATTGCAAGTTTCTCCATTGGAACTCAAGGTGTGGTCGTCTCCATTGTCCTCCGCCCCGGTATCACGTATTTTTGCTTCTCTATCAACCAAGGCATGTTATATTCTTTCTTTTCTCACCATATAAATCATAATATACTGTTTTTACAAAGATTATGCATGAATTTTATGTGAATGTTTCAGATCTCAAAGTTTATGTTCATGATCATGCTTGTACTCATATGTGCACCTCACGGTTTTGATCCTTTTTGCATGGCTTCGGTTCATGGGATGATTGAGGGGTCTTGCTCATGTTTAAGTGGTTCATGGTGGTCCTAGTAGTGGCTGGTCGTGGTTCGAAGTGGTGGAATTGTGGTCGAACCAATGGCTTGATGTCGCACACCGCGCAGTGTGTGTTTGTGCATGTTT
>KQ989576.1:4132-20311 GCA_001598015.1 Dorcoceras hygrometricum | reverse complement strand
ACAGTGTTCTAGGGTTCAAAAGATAAGGAACGAAAGGCTGGAAATATTCGCTAAGTATGGGAAAAGATATCACAATACGAAGACCAAGTCTTCCTATATATATCACTAGCAACGACTGGAAAACAAAACCAATAATTGTCCTCCGACAAAACCAGTCGACACAACATTTCCCATAACAACAGTCGCAAGAACCAACAGCTGAACGAATCTCGAGTCACGCTAAACAATTCCAGTCGCTAGCTACAGTAACGAACAATCTCTCAAAGCTGGACAACCAGTCGCTGCTTCGAAAATACAAGAGCTGGACAACCAGTCGACCGGACGCTAAAATCACAAAAAGGCAAACCATCGACTGGTCCTCTAAACGGCGTCGCACTACCAGCAGCTGGGTATCCAGTCGCAAGACGAAACAACGCACAACGCTTCCCTCGTCTGGTACCAGTCGCAACATCAAAACGCAGCGTCGCAACTTACTCAAACGACGTCGCTCCACTGACGTCACTACCCAGTCGCAACATAACAACACAACTGGACAACCAGTCGACCGGACGCTAAAATCACAAAAAGGCAAACCATCGACTGGTCCTCTAAACGGCGTCGCACTACCAGCAGCTGGGTATCCAGTCGCAAGACGAAACAACGCACAACGCTTCCCTCGTCTGGTACCAGTTGCAACTTCAAAACGCAGCGTCGCAACTTACTCAAACGACGTCGCTCCACTGACGTCACTACCCAGTCGCAACATAACAACACAACCAGACGCAAGCACAGGAACGCTAGCCCGCATTGACCATAGCTCTCGACTGCCTATCCAGACGCAACAACTCTTTGCAAAATACCAGTCGCAGCTACAGTGCTCATCCAGTCGCAACATACGAAACACCAGTCGCAACATCTCAAACGACGGCGTTTCAAGCCCTACGCTACCAAAATAAGTTACGCCTGTTTTCGCCACCGACCAGCTTTTTCCTCAAAGCTCAAACACACTAAAACATCCAGAATTGTTATAAACTTAACTTTCGACCTGAAAATGCAACTCAAACCCCAAAACAGCGATTCTAACCCACAAAAATCTCTAAAAACCGATTAATCCCAACAATTAATTCTTAATACAAAAATCAGGTCTCACAAAGAGTCTATAAACCCACACGTCACAAGTTGGATAGTTGGGCATCTACTCTAACAGAAGTAAGGGGTGTGTGTTCGGGGAAACACTCAGCAAGTGGGGAACCATTCGAGCATATAAAAAATATACATATATATACTGAACTTGATCATCAGAACAGAGCAGAGCATATAACAGAGAACATGTAGCACTGATAATTATTTCGTGTTTATGGTTTACTGATCAATCCATAATTTTTACTCCTCTACGGGGTCGAGGCCATAGTTACACCTTGTAACTCAGAGTGCGGAATATTCCATAGACCCATATTACGACAAAAACATCAGTGCTAAAACAGAGCATAGATCATAGCATGAACTTGATACGAAACGAAAGCTCGAAAGATAATTCAAAACAGAATATAGCATGAATACCATATAATATCTCAAACGAATATATATACATAGCAAAAGCCCACTTACTTGATTACTGGTCAAAATATGAGAAATGTGGTGGCAATGCTTGATTCAGTATCTGGTTTCTACTCGAAGAGGATCACGAATATAGTTTAATATGCGTCTTCAGTATACGGAACTGTCGGATTAGGCCCAAAGTTGGTTAGCTTGTTCACAAAAGAAATTGTGAACGGAAAAGATCGGACTTTTAAACCATTTGAATCCATATCAGGTATGGTGATTAGAATGTATACTTTTGCCTTATATAATCGGTACAGTAGTATTGAAAATGCATTTTGGTAAAATATAACCTTGGGACCAGGATGAAATGTGAACAGCATATGTGAAACATGATGAAATAACTTTTGAACGGTCAAGATTGCTTTTCGAGTAAATTTTCAGCCGTTTCTAAGTGATGGACAAGAGCTGCAGATTTCTCGTATGAAATCTATATAGAATTATTGAAAGGGTGTTTTACAAAACTCTAACCGTTGGATTAGAATGAAATTCGGACACCATATACAAGATATAACGAAGTAAAATCAGAACGGTGGATATAGGATATTGAGGTCATTAGAAATCAATTTAGGATGATAAACAGAAGCTGCAATTTCCTCACATGTAATCTGTGCAGCATTATTGAGAATTTGATTTACATAAATATAACCGTTGGATTGGAATTAAATTTTTACCTAGTATTCTGAACATAAATTAGCAAATTCTGGACGGTGGAGATTGGATTCTATGAACTGGAGCAGTGTCAATAGGTTCAGTACAGTAGGACTTCAGATTGTTGCTGGAATGCTCAAAACTTCAACCTCTTGTTTTCGAAATGGTGCAGCCTCTTGTACGATTTTGAGAGGATTTTTTGATGTTTATACAATGAATTCTTCATATTTGAAGTGTGTTATATATTGGAAAGGTTGGGGAATTTGAAGGGTCACCTCTTTATGACCATTAATCACCTCTTTATGGTCATTATTAGGTATTATTTGGCTACATAATGACTACTTATGTTGAGACTTAATTTAGAATTTAAGACCTTGATTATTTATGGAGAATAAAAATATATGATAAGCTAAGAATTTAATTGAATAGAATTTTGAAAATTTCGGGTTATCACATCCTCCCCACCTTAATAGAAGTTTCGTCCTCGAAACTTGTGTTCTCATATTATCTCCCGATGGATGTGGTTAACTGTGATCTCCAGCTCTTCTTTGATGGTAGCCGATTTGCGTATATGCTTGGTTTAGGGAGACGAATCACTAGATTTGATTGTTAAATGTTATATGCTTCATATGAATGGTGGTTGTAGCATGAGTACGGGAAGCAGAAGGAATCGTCTTATGAATAAGTGATGATGAAATGACAATAGGGGATTTCCATATCGTTTCATGGAGGTAAGCTGTAAGGATTTGTTGAACAGAAGAAAAAGATTATGGTCGAGAAAATGAATGAAAAGAAAAACTCAACTTGGTAAGGAAATTCTTCTGGAGAAATTAATTCAAACAGATCAAAGAAATCTAGATAGTGAACTAAAATTTTATCCGGATTAAGAAATATTTATCGATGAAGGATCTCATGAATTCTAGAGGATATAATAGAAGATTTCCAAATAAAGGATAATTTTCAGAAAAATTAAAAGATTCAAAAAAAATCGGATGAACAAAAAATTTTTCGGATGGAACTGAACTTCCGAATGGAATCAGAAAAATAGGATGAAAAGAACTTTGCGGATGAATAGGAAAATTTGGAAGAAATTGGAATTTCCGGATCAAAACGAGATTTTAGAAAGAGATACGAATGTTTGAATAAAGTTGAGATTTCCGGTAAAAAAATTACTTCGGGAAGAAATTTTAACTTTCCGAATAAAGATGATATTTCTATAAAACTTATTCCTTCGGATGGAATCCGAACTCTTTCTGCTCGAACTTCCCAGCTGGATTATGAACCTGATTAGCTCTGATACCACTAAAATGTCACGTCCCGAGAACGGGGCTGGACGTGAACACCGACGATGTTTAATAATTATTCATTACAAAACATCAAGCCTCATAGTGAAGCTCAAACCAGTATATTGCATAATCAAAATGATCGTATTTACAACTGAAAATCAAAGTTTTGCGGAAGCGAAAATTTCATTAACCTATACTAAGTCTTCACCAACCCCATAACATCTCTTGCTCGTCCTCTTCAATCTGTTCTTCGTTCTTATCTAGGTGGGAGAAGTAAGGGGTGAGTGTTTGGGGAAACACTCAGCAAGTAGGGGAACCATTCGAGCATATAAAAAATATACATATATATACTGAACTTGATCATCAGAACAGAGCAGTGCATATAACAGAGTACGAGTAGCACTGATAATTACTTCGTGCTTATGATTTACTGATCAGTCCATAATTTTTACTCCTCTAAGGGGTCGAGGCCATAGTTACACCTTGTAACTCAGAGTGCGGAATATTCCATAGACTCATATTACGACAGAAAGCTAAAACAGAGCATAGATCATAGCATGAACTTGATATGAAACGAAAGCTCGAAAGATAATTCAAAACAGAATATAGCATGAATACCATATAATATCTCAAACGAATATATATACAGAGCAAAAGCCCACTTACTTGATTACTGGTCAAAATATGAGAAATGTGGTGGCAATGCTTGATTCAGTATCTGGTTGCTACTCGAAGAGGATCACGAATATAGTTTCATATGCGTCTTCAGTATACGGAACTGTCGGATTAGGCCCAAAGTTGGTTAGCTTGTTCACAAAAAAAATTGTGAACGGAAAAGATCGGACTTTTAAACCATTTGAATCCATATCAAGTATGGTGATTAGAATGTATTCTTTTGCCTTATATAATCGGTACAGTAGTATCGAAAATGCATTTTGGTAAAATCTAACCTTGGGACCAGGATGAAATTTGAACAGCATATGTGAAACATGATGAAATAACTTTTGAATTGTCAAGAGTTTTTTTTTGAGGAAATTTGCAGCTGTTTCTAAGTGATGGACAAGAGCTGCAGATTTCTCGTATGGAATCTATACAAAATTATTGAAAGAGCGTTTTACAAAACTCTAACCGTTGGATAAGAATGAAATTCGGACACCATATGCAAGATATAACGAAGTAAAAATCTAAATGGTGGAGATAGGATATTGAGGTCATTATAAATTTGAACAGCATATGTGAAACATGATGAAATAACTTTTGAATTGTCAAGATTTTTTTTTTGAGGAAATTTGCAGCTGTTTCTAAGTGATGGACAAGAGCTGCAGATTTCTCGTATGGAATCTATACAAAATTATTGAAAGAGCGTTTTACAAAACTCTAACCGTTGGATAAGAATGAAATTCGGACACCATATGCAAGATATAACGAAGTAAAAATCTAAATGGTGGAGATAGGATATTGAGGTCATTATAAATCAATTTAGGATGATAAACAGAAGCTGCAGTTTCCTCACATGTAATCTGTGCAGCATTCTTGAGAATTTGATTTACGGAAATATAACCGTTGGATTGGAATGAACTTTTTACCTAATATTTAGAACATATAGGAAAAAATTCTGGACGGTGGAGATTGGATTCTATGAACTGGAGCAGTGGCAATAGGTCTGTACAGTAGGACTTCAAATTGTTGCTGGAATGCTCAAAACTTCAACCTCTTATTTTGGAAATGGTACAGCCTGTTGCACGATTTTGAGAGGATTTGTTGATGTTTATACAATGAATTATTCATCTTTGAAGTGTGTATATTGAAAGGTTGGGGAATTTGAAGGGTCACCTCTTTATGACAATTAACCACCACTTTATGGTCATTATTAGGTATTATTTGGATACATAATGGCTACTTATGGTGGGAATTAATTTAGAATTTAAGACCTTGATTATTAATGAAGAATAAAAATATATAATAAGCTAAGAATTTAATTGAATAGAATTTTGAAAATTTCAGGTTATCACAATATCCACGCACAAGGGCGAGCGGTGAATCCTCGACAACGAAGCATCGACTCCTACATGCATCGGTACCTCACCCAACCCTGCCACCGATGACCCCATCTGAGTTGGTAAATGGGTCAAAGTGAGGCACCTATCATGTAGAGTCTCAATGAATTTTCGAGTAATAAGGGACTAATCTGTACAACCAAGACCTCGGACTTAATCCACTCGACAAATGATAACCACTTGGAAAGTCCGAACGAGGGTAGTTCGATAGATCACCAGGTCACTATCCATCTGCATGCTCAGAACACGTGGTACTTCGCATCGCAGATGCTAGTCTCAAGCTTGGGCGCCCCTTATCCTCTTTTGGATGGCCCAATCGACTAGGAACTAGTTTAGAATATACAGTGACTATTAGATGTGTTTCATGATAGCCATAAAATTCACTATCACATCTAACATACACTATAGTGCATTCAAGGTCTTTATCCAACAATTTTAATTATAATAATGAAGATAAAGAATGTCATAAAGGAATGCTAATTTCCTAAATAAAGATTGTTTTACATAGAGTCAACAAGAACCCACATGCCACATGTTGGCTAGTTGGGCACCTACTCTAACATGATCAATATTGTTTTGAAAGCTTATGTTTTTTTCTTTTTCTGTGGGGATGATTTTGGTTTGGAAGAAAGGATTGGTTGTATCATGAAATGAAGAGTTTTTATTATGTTGAGTTTGATTGAGATTATTAGAAATGTGATCAACTTGAGTAGCTATTGTTTTAAGTATTTGATTAGAATAATTATTCTGTTGGAAAATTTTATTAATCTTCGATGCTTGGTTCTTTGTCACTGCGTCCTCTTTTAAAAGGATCAGCTGTGACTTCACCTTTCGATGTTTGAAGTTTAAGAGTTTGTAAAGGTGGATGAATAGAAGAACAGAATCATTAGTTATTAGAGTCCATTTTTTGTGCAGATTAGTATTAACTTGGATAACAGACTTATTTTGAAATCATTAAAGCCTTCGGAAGATAAGAACATTGTTAAGAATGTATAAAAAGGAATATTTGATTTAATTATTTTCATTTTCGTAATCCATTCACTACGTATATGTTCTTTAATATCTTTATCTAATTCGTCATAGTTATGTGTTTGTTATTATGAAATTGATCTTGTAATTCTTCATTTAAATATTCAAAATCTGGGTTAAATTCTTTTCCAGATGTGATCGTCATCATAATGGAAATAGATGGTGAAGTTGGAGGAGAATAATTTTGAGGTGATGAAGGTCCTGATCTGGGTTTAAGAATAGGAGTAACAAATATTTTGAATCATCGACAGAAGAGATGTTTGATATCGCTTTAGTCGTTTATCTCTAAGTGCCAAGTAAATTGGAGTGTCTACTCCAATATGAACTAAGGGTTTGACTGCTATTTGAATTAAACCAAAGTGTAAGTATCTGTAATTCTTTTGTATATATTTTTGAATTGTTGTATTATTTAAGAGAGCGGTACACTGTGAATCCTCTTGGATCGACAGAGTTTCTTCATGAGTTTTGACTGAGAAGACAGTCTTAAAATCTGTTAAACCTATCTTGTATATGTTTTCGATTTGTTCTTGAGGAATAGTCCAGTTGGAGTAATCTATAGGCATATGTGTTTCGTGACTTTGAACTATATTTTGGTATCTAGAACTGGATCCTAAAGACAGAAAATTTCTTAATCTTAAAGCCATTGTTGACTAAAATAGAGAAACCTTAATTCTTATGTTCAGTGTGGTAGTACGGGAACACATACCGGGAACACCCTGCTAGGCTTACCAATGGGTTTACAGTTTACCAACATAATTCCAACCACTAGACAAAAGTCTTAATACTCATCAGTGGCTCTCGGTTCTCGGCTCTCATATATGTGAGTGAATCTGTGTGTGATAATATTACAGAGAATAAATTATCGAATGTTTTCTCACACACTGGGAAGTACTTTTTCAAAGCTGATAGGCTCAGCATTCGAATTTTACGATTAAGCTCCTCTGATCTGATAGTCGACTGCTTCGCCCCTGTTTTCTTCCCATGGCGACGACTCTCCCTATTTTCTCTTCCTGTTTTTATTTGTCTCTGTGCATTCACCACTCTCACTTCACCTCTATTTTGTTCATCAGTGCAGCTCGTGTATATAAGACCTCTGGTTTTATGTTACCGTTGGACACAATCTCTTAGTCGGTGAAAAACTTTTGTAAAGTTTCTGACATCGTGTCCTTATTATCCTTTCATCTTACATAGGTATGTGAGACCATTTAATGTTCTTTGTACTTGCTCTGAACCTGATGTTGATATGTCGAAGCAAATAAGTGTGAACTGCTTTAATTCAATCTTCGCATAGGTTCATGTTCAAACTGGTTTTCTAGTCTAAGCTGACTTGCTCTGAGCTGAAGGCCTCTGATCTGTTCAAATCTGAGTCTTTCAGCTTTTGCTCTAAGCTTCTTCGATAACTTAATCTTGCTTCTTCTTCCTCTCAGTTGATCGCCTCTCAGCTGACCCCCATCTGATCGTCTCTCAGCTGATCCACTATGAAGCTTCTTATAAGCTGTTCTTGCTCTAATATGATTCGTTCTTCTTTCTTCTATTCTAAGTTGTTTCGTTCTTCTTGTTTTGCTCTGATTTGTCTCCGTGCTTTTCATCTAAGCTGCTCTTGTTCTCTTCTGCTCTAAGATGATCGAGTCTATGCTGATCTATCTCTGATATGAATATCTTATATGTTCTCCTCTGAGCTGATTTGGTCTAAACTGATCTTGCTCTGCTGTTCCAACTTATATCTCCTGAGCTGATCTTGTTCTCTTCTTAGTTCGTTCAGCTCTCAGCTGAACTGATCTAAGCTATAATCTGAATCGATTTGCTCTAAGATGATCTGTATCTCTAATATCTCTGAGCTGTTAGTCTAAGCTGATCTGTGTTGGGTGTAGCCGCGGCGGATCCGGATCACGCCTCCCGGTGAGGCAGCGGAAGAACAAAAATAGTACCGGGAGACGATTAATACGATAAAAACTAACATGCCCGTCTAGTGAGACCAGCGTCCACCGCACGCCTCCTTGTGAGAAGGAAGCACCAGCGTACGCCTTCCTCGTGCAAGTCGCGCGCACTCATGCGCGCGATGGGGACGGGGCGCCGCCGCACGTGGCGGCGGCCGATGGTCGTGCCGGAATTTTGGCCTTTTCGATCTGAAAATTAAAGATTAGATACAATTCAGGCAATATGGTATTGATCAGATCCGAAAACCATGGCTCTGATACCACTGTTGGGATCCGGATCACGCCCCCCGGCTAGGCAGCGGAAGAACAGAAAATTAACAGCCGGGAGACGATCAATACAAAATCTAATACACATCTATGACATTCATAGGGTGTTTTATAGGAATACCTTGTTGGCACTTGTGCCTGGCTCCAACCGGAATTACAATAACGCAGGCTCTTCACGGTAGATTGCGGTAGATAACGCCAATCAGGTCCACGACCGGAGGCGGGATTCCTTCGTCAGCCTGCACTAGAAGGCCTGACGAGATCTGCACGGACGTATTCTCCTCGTCGAATTGGCCGGAACGAATTCCGGCGGCACTAGGCGGCGGCGACGGCTTTGTGAGAGAGGAGGGGCGGCTAATTAGCACTTAGGTTTAGGGTTTGTTGCAAGTTAATTGTGTTATGAAGTCTCCTAAGTCTAATTAAATAGACTAAGTGGTAGGCTTGGACCGGCCCAACGGGCCCGTGTCCAACGGGTGAACATTCGGTTCATCCCCACCACTGTGACTTCATCGTAACTCCGATCGCAGATCAGATCGGACCGATCGAATCAGTTTCCAAAACTGAATATTATGATCTGAAAAACCATTTTTCAGAACCCCAGTGCAAAATGACCGTTTTGCCCCTCAACGTCGGGAAACAACGGATGAACATTCGTTTCATCTCCATCACCGAGACTTCACCGTAACTCCGATCGCCGATCAGATCGGACCGATCGACTCAGTTTCCAAAACTGAATGCTATGATCTGAAAAACCATTTTTCAGAACCCCAGTGCAAAATGACCGTTTTGCCCCTCAACATCGGCAATTCACGATTTGACCTCTGTTGACTTTTTAGGAAGTCGCACTCCCCAAAATCCTCTTCTCATGCTCAATACATTGAGCTGAGTATCCGTGCGTGAATCTCGAATCCAGTACTTGTGTGACCCTCAATGGTTCAGGGATACAGCTAGCCGTGGGCCCACAACCATTGTGGCTCCGGAATCATAATTCCGGACCTGCCCAACGGATCATGATAAAAGCGTCTAGCAACATCGCCCCATGATCCCCTAGGTATCACTGATAGTGCCTGCAAGAACCAGTTGGTCGTGGTTAGCGTACAGTACGGTCCTTTCAATCCATATATCCCGATCAGATCAACGACCATTGGTAAATCGAGAGTCGCTATAGATCCGATAGCTATGCATACATCTTGGAGATCGAATAGTGACATCGCGAGTGTAACTAAGTAAACACATTTACCTAAAACTCTTCTAGTACTCTGGCCAGAGATTTATACACTATTATCCCCTCAGATAGCATAGGATATCCACGCATGTTTGCGAGCGGTGAATCCTCGACAACGATGCATCGACTCCTACATGCATCGGGGTCTCACCCAATCCCGACGCCTTATGACCCCAAGTGAGTCGGAAAACGGGTCAACGTGAGACGCCTATCATGTAGAGTCTCAATGACGTTTCGAGTCGTGAGGACTAATCAGTACAACCAAGACCTCGGACTTATCCACTCGACAAATGGTAACCACTTGGAAAGTCCGAAGGAGGGTAGTTCGATAGATCACCAGGTCACTATCTATCTGCATGCTCAGAACATCACAATGTTCCCTACCAATGAAACATGGTACTTCGCATCGCAGATACTAGTCTCGAACTCGGGCGGCCTTATCCTCATTTTGACGGCCCAATCGACTAGGAACATGTTCAGAATACACAGTGACTATTAGATGTGTTTCATGATAGCCGTCATACCCACTATCACATCTAAAATACACTTTAGTGTATTCTAGGTCTTTACTCAACGCAATTGTAAATCATCATACACACAATGAAAGTAAAGAATGCCATATGAGTAAATGCGAATACCATATAAAGATTGTCATATACAAGAGTCTATAAACTCACACGCCACAAGTTGGCTAGTTGGGCATCTACTCTAACAGCTTGGGACCCCGTTGTAGTAATTGCAGCACAGAAGACTTGAGGTACGGATGTGAGCTTGTTTTACAGCTTTGGATTGAGCGTGGGTGATTATGCTTGCTGCTGTGTATGCTTTGCGTAATGTATATGTTTCTGAGTTGATCATTGCATCTGTTGCATACATGCATTTATCTCTTGAGCTCAGATCTGTTGTAACCGTGCCTTGTATCTTTGCTCTGATCGTACCAAGATGCTGTTGAGGACGAGCGGGTAACTCCCGTATACCTCATCTCCCTGCTGGGATCTGTTAGCCACTATGAGCGGAGTGGGTAGCTTCTACATCTCATGATTTGGGCAACAGCGGGTTGAGCTGTGTGTTGCATCTGGTGCCGTGTGTTGAGACGAGTGGGTAGCTCCCACATACTCAGACACCCCGTGTCAGGCCTCGTGCTCTAAACAGAGTAAAACATACAAACACATGCGGAAGCTTATCAAAAAGCGGGTAAAAGTTTTGCGTTTAGGCCTGACGGTTTAAAACATATAATTTAAAATACAAGAATACTCAAAATACCAAGATTGACCCATCAATGTTGAGTCGTGAAGGACGGTCCCCTTAACGTCCCCAATAATATGAGCCAACGTTAAAGGGAGTTCCAACCGACCCACAACAATTGTCAATGGCGTGGACAGCTTTCCGGCATACATGACCCCCTCAATAATATGAGCCGGGCCATGTATACGGGTAGCATCGACGTACACCCATTGTTGATGGTAGGTAGGGTTAATTTAAACAACTTTAAATACCCTTTAGTTTACCGAATAAATATTTTATCTTGATATAAGTTTTAAATCATATTCTTGTAGACACATGGCTCCTCGGGATTCTTGATGAAACCAAATTCCTTAATTGTTTTATCGAATCTCAGGTTCCAACTTCATGATGCTTGTTTGAGACCGTAGATTGATCTCTGAAGCTTGCATACCTTATGCTCGCTTCCAACAGATGTGAAACCCTCAGGCTGCGTCATATAGATCTCTTCCTTAATGTTTCCATTAAGGAACGCAGTTTTCACATCCATTTGCCATATCTCATAGTCGTACCATGCGGCTATGGCTAACAAGATTCTAATCGACTTGAACATTGCGACTGGCGAGAAGGTTTCATCATAGTCAACACCTTGTCTTTGAGTGTAACCTTTCGCGACTAGTCGTGCCTTATAGGTCATTACCTTACCATCAGGTCCAAGTTTCCTCTTGTATACCCATTTGCACCCAATAGGAACGATTCCTTCGGGAGGGTTAACAAGAGTCCAAATTTGGTTAGCATGCATTGAGTCAAACTCAGACTGCATTGCTTCAAGCCATAAATTAGAATCAGCATCGGAAATTACCTCCTTGAAAGTTCTTGGATCAGATCCAACAACTTGATCACTTTGATCATCTTCAAGGAGAAAACCATATCTCTCAGGAGCCCTAGGAACCCTTTCGGATCTCCTAGGTGCGACCATTTCTGGTACTGGCTCTGTAGGTGCAGGAGACTCACCTGGTACTTCGATTGGATCTCGAACCTCTTCGAGTTCTACTATTCTGCCCTTTCTATCAAGTAGAAATTCCCTTTCCATAAAGGTGGCATTTCTAGAAACAAACACTTTTGTTTCGCTCGGATAGTAGAAGTAATATCCAATGGAATTCTTTGGATACCCAATGAAGTAGCATAAGATGGATCTCGTATCCAGCTTATCTCCCACTTTCTGCTTCACGTAAGCAGGACATTCCCAAATCCTCATAAATGAGTACTTGGGTGGTTTGCCCATCCATATCTCATACGGAGTCTTATCCACTGCTTTGGTGTGGACATTGTTCAACAACATTACCGCCGTTTCGAGCGCATAGCCCCAAAACGAGGTAGGAAGCTCAGTGAAGCTCATCATAGATCGAACCATGTCCAACAAGGTCCGATTACGACGCTCCGCTACACCATTGAGCTGTGGTGTGGCCGGAGGGGTCCACTGTGAGAGAATCCCATTCTCTTTCAGATAGTCTTGAAACTCAGCACTTAAGTATTCACCACCTCGATCAGATTGAAGTGCTTTAATACTTTTGCCTAATTGATTTTCTACTTCAGCCTTGAATTCTTTGAACCTTTCAAAGGATTCAGACTTGTACTTCATCAAGTACAAGTACCCATACCTAGAGTGATCGTCGGTAAAGGTGATGAAGTATGTGTGACCGTATTTAGTACCAATACTAAACGGGCCGCACACATCAGTATGGATCAAATCCAATAGGCCTTGAGCACGCTCACCCTTGCCCTTGAAGGGTTGCTTAGTCATCTTTCTCTTAAGACAAGATTCACAAGTCGGTAGGGAGTTAATGTCTGACATATCAAACATGTCACTCCTAACTAACTTGTTCATCCTACTTAGAGAAATATGACCTAGCCTAGCGTGCCAAAGTTGTGTTGGGTTCAAGTTATCGTGTTTCCGTTTAATCGTTGTTGTATGTGCTTCGACATCGCGAGTTGGAACGTCTTTTAATTTTAAGGTATATAAATCATTTTCGCGTTCCCCAATTCCGATTAAACATTCATTCTTGTGAATATTGCAAATCGAATCAGCAAACATACAAGAATATCCATCACTATCAAGCATAGAAACAGAAATAATGTTCTTTATTAATTCGGGAACAAATAAAACGTTTCTCAATAACAACTTAAAATTAGAAGACAGAAATAAGTAAACATCTCCTATAGCTATAGCAGCAACCCTTGCTCCATTGCCAAGCCTCAAGTGGATCTCACCCTGTTTCAGACGTCGGCTTCTTGTCATCACCTGCAAATCATTGCAGATATGAGATCCACATCCGGTATCCAGTACCCAAGAAGTCGAATTAAGAGACATATTTATTTCAATATAGAACATACCTTTTGCAGTTCGTAACTGCTCGAGGTACTCCTTGCAGTTCCTCCTCCAATGCCCAGCCTTGTGGCAGTGGTGGCAAACATCCTCGCTCTTGTTTGGCTTTGAAGCCTTTGCCTTCGGCTTCTTGGCGGAATTTTCCTCCTTCGCAGGAGCAGATCGCTTCTTGCTCTTGCGTCTGGGCCCCTTCTTTGCAGAGGAAGAAGATCTTAGAATGAGGACCGGTTTGTCCTTCTTTATGGTCCCTTCAAACACTACAAGTATGTTAACCACCTCTTCGAGGGTGGCTTCCAGCTTGTTCATGTTGAAGTTGACCACAAAGGGGTCAAATGCAGCGGATAGTGAGAGGAGAAGTACATCCACCGACAGCTCGTGTGGAAGTGCGATATCAAGGCTCGACAGCTTTTCAACGAGCCCAATCATACGAACCCCATGCTCGCGGACCGAAGTCCCATCGCGCATGCGGCTCGTCATCAGCTCCTTGACAGCCGTGAACCTCTCATGTCGAGAGTTCTCCCCGTACAGTTCCTTGAGATGAAATAGTATGGCAGAAGCATACTTTGTCTTCTCAAAGCGCCGTTGCATTTCGTTGGACATCGATGCCATCACATAGCATCGAGCTTTAACCTCGTCGTCCCACAATTGTTTAAGCGTTACCAGCTCCTCAGGGCTGATATCGGTAGGGGAAAACTTCGGAGGACTCTTCTCTATCGCATAGAGAAGTTTCTCCGAAGCCAATACAAGATTGAGGTTGCAGATCCAGTCTTGGTAGTTCAGACCGGTGAACCTGTTGCTATCTAGTATAGCAGCGGGCGGGTTTTTCATTGAAACCATTTTATAAGCAGTAATACTGAAAGGAAAACGGACATACATCACTAACTATATAAGATATAAGCTAAGACATAAAACATGGTCGTTAAGTTTTATGAATTACCCTCCCACTATTTTAACGATTTCACCACCCTCTAATGAAATCGAGAAAACAGGTTTCTTTAGTTGGTACACGGAGCCCAATCAAGCGATCATGGACCCGAATAATATCAGCCATCCATGACCCCCAAAAGGTAGTTTCCGATTGCAACCGGTGCAACCTCCATGTATTCACCTCACGTCCAGTAAGGGCCCAATAATATGACGCCGTTTACTATCACGTGTCAAGATTGACCCATCAATGTTGAGTCGTGAAGGACGGTCCCCTTAACGTCCCCAATAATATGAGCCAATGTTAAAGGGAGTTCCTACCGACTCACAACAATTATCAATGGCGTGGACAGCTTTCCGGCATACATGACCCCCTCAATAATATGAGCCGGGCCATGTATACGGGTAGCATCGACGTACACCCATTGTTGATGGAAGGTAGGGTTAATTTAAACAATTTTAAATACCCTTTAGTTTATCGAATAAACATTTACCTTGATATAAGTTTTAAATCATATTTAAAACGAGGGATTTTAATTTTGAAAAACTTTGGTCTCATGCATATATTTTAAATCTAATTTAAAACATGCAACATGCGGATTCAATTAAATATATATCAAAATATATAAAGAAACATTGGGATGATCGATCGCGAGAGCTATGCGGTCCGTGGTTGCCAGCCACGGACCTGGGTCCAATCCTAGGGGTAATGCAATATGCAATGCAATCCTATTACAAAGCTTTCCGGTTTTACAGATCTTCGGTCTTCAATATCTTGATCGTCATTGTCCACCGTCTTCGGATGTTCTCCCACTAAATCTAGTAACTTTACATTTAAATTTACCATGACATACAAGGGATACATTTATCAAGGGGTGGGAACGGGCCACAAACATGCCCACTTTAAATGATAATCAAAATATTAATACAACCGAATCACAAAAACCTATTGCATACACCTAACACATTGAGCACGGCTCTCGATCATCCCAATCATGCAGATAATCTAATTAACATGCATAAATTAAATAATCTTATTATTTATCGCAAAATCATATTTTAATCATAAAATCGTATTTTATAATGAAATCATATTTTGTCGATAGAATCGAATTTTAATCAACAAAATCATATTTCATAATTAAAATCACATTTTACTAATTTTAATTGTATCAAATTGGGCTTAAAACAATTCTAGGCCCAAAATCTTAAAATTTCAAAATCGACCAAAACGGGCCCGATATCGCATACCGGCCCGAAAACTTCACGGGCTGCCCGGGACAGGCCCAACCAAACCCTAGAAGAATTCAGCCGTCACGACATCGTCGCAGCTTCGCAGGAGCGGCGGCCGGCGACGGCGCCGCCACCACGAAAAACTCGCGTCGGCAGCGCACGACGCCGCGCCAAGCGCGACGCGCGGCAGCGCGCAGCAACCAGCGCCCATCGCACGGAGCATGCGCAACCAGTGCGCAACGTGTTGCGGCAGCGCCCGGCCACCATGGCGCAATCGCGCGGCCAGCGCACGGCTAGGCGCCGCCTCTCGGGCGACAAGCGCGCGTGGGCAGTAGGCCAGCATGCGCCAACCAGCGGCACAGATTTTCGCACTCCAGCGGGCAGG
>KQ989575.1:24263-34296 GCA_001598015.1 Dorcoceras hygrometricum | reverse complement strand
TTTTTTTCACATGACTTCATAATTATCATTCAACTAAGTTCCTTCAATTTAATCATGAAAATTAATCTTGATATAAATTTTAAATTACATTTAAAATTAGGGATTTTATTTTTGAAAATTTTTGCTCTCATTAATTTTAAATCATATTTAAAACACATGCGAATTCAACAAAAATATATATAGAATATATATATATATACATACTAATTATCCCATAATCATGTTATTTATACAATAAATCAAATTAATTGACATAAATAAAACAATCAAATCAAATATGGATTTATCCAACAAAATAACATTTTAAATAAAATCAAATTTTAAAAATAAAATAATATTTTGTCATTAAAATTGCATCAGAAGAATTATTTTAGTGAAATTCACGTAAGAACGATCCGAGCTTGAAGCTTTGATACCACTATTGGAGCAGCGACGGATCCAGATCACGCTCCCGGGACACAGCGGAAGTTTTAAAAATTTTATGTCCAGGAACGGTCGTACGTGAATCAAACAAAAGCTAAACATGCATAGGATGTTTAGAAATATTTACCTCTGGCGACTTCGCACCCGGCTCCGACTATTCTAGTTTTACACGGCAATAGCACTTCAACGGATGAATCTTCGATTGTTCGCATAATCCGGTCCATGACTGATTCCAAATTCCTTCGTTGTCTTGCACTAGAAAGCACAACGAATTGTCACGAACGGAATCTCCTCGCCAAGACGGCTGGAACAGGGTCAGATGGAACGCGATAGCGACGACTAGCGATGGTGGCTCGGCGACGGGAGGAGGCCGAGAGTGGATTGAAGGGGAGAGTTATGATTCAATAATCAAGTGGGTTTTTCATTATCTCTCCTGAAAGTGTCTCCTCTTGCCATATTTATAGGTAGAGAGATAGAGTTTGAGTTGAACAAAATAAGGACATTCGGTTCAACTCAAACAGTTAACATTTGGTTAAGCTCAAACTGTGAACATTCGGTTCAACTCAAACTGTGAGCATTCGATTCAACTCAAGCTGGGAACATTCGATTCAAGTCAAACAGAGAACATTCATTTCGACCCCCTCGACTGTGGCCTCATCGTAAACCCAATGGATGATCAGATATCACCGATGTGATCATTTTACAAAACTGATCATTATGATGCAAAATCAAATTTTTGGACCACTAAATCTATTTATGGAAGGTTTACTCCAATTAGCTAAGTATGGAAGTCCTACTCCCTTAGCTAATTTTTGGCCGTCATACTCCCAAAATTCCTCCTACTATACTCAATACTTTGAGTTCCATATCCGTACAGGAATTGGGAAACAATTACTTGTGTGACTCAATGGTTCAGGGATACAGCTAGCTGTCGGCTCGCAACTCCTTGTGATTCCGAAAACACATTTTCGTACTTGATCATCGGACCATGGTAAAGCGTCTAGAAACATCGCCCCATGATCCCTTAGGTATCACTGATAGTGCCTGCAAGAACCAGTTGGTCATGATTAGCGTATAGTATGATCCTTTCATCTCAAATATCCCGACTGAATCAAATACAATTGGTAAATCGAGAGTCATTAGAGATTCGATAGCCATGCATACATCTTGGAGATCAAATATTGATATCGCATGTAACACTAGGCAAACACATTTAGTTAAAGCACATCAGTACTCTGGCCAGAGATTTATCACACTATTATCTCCTCAGATAGCATAAGATATCCACAAACAAGTACGAGCGATGAATCCTTGACAATGAAGCATCGACTCCTACATGCCTCAGGACCTCACCCAATCCCGCCACCTGATGACTCCAACGGAGTCGGTAAATGGATCAAAGCGAGGGAACTATCATGTAGAGTCTCAATTAAGTTTCGAGTAGTAAAGACAAATCTGTAAAACTAAGATCTCAAACTTAATCCACTCGACAAATGATAACCACTTGGAATGTCCGATCGAGGGTAGTTAAATAGGTCTCCAGGTCAGAACATCTCTATGTTTCCTACTATTGAAACATCTTCCCTACTAATGAAACGTGGTACTTTGCATCGTAGATGCTAGTCTCAAGCTCGGGTACTCTTTTGCCTAATCTGTCCATATTAGTGGTTAACTAATCAAGGTTATATCAGCTTATAGAGCATCGACCGAGGTGGACCAGCTCAGACGCGAGCTGATCCTATAGTTCGTGCTAAGATGATAGAGGAAAATTCTTTGGGATTGCAGTTTAGGCCAGCACGGGTGCGTGCTGGTTGAATGTTCTGTGTTGAACTTAAGCGAGTCAGGCTATTTGTGATTGCTCGGGGCACTTTATCAGCTCAGAGAGTGCTGGACGCATAGTATGAGAGATTCTGCTTAGAAGCTTGTTGGGTAGTCCCATGAGCTGGACCAGATCGGGTGCTAGCTAATTGTTACGCACTGTAATGTGTGAGCCATGCTGAGTCTTCAAGCTGAGCTGCTGCCGTTGTGGCATGAACCAGTCCAGTGCAGTGCTCTGACCTGATATCAGTTAAGAAGTAGCGAAAGCTGGATGCAGCTTTGTGTTACGCTACGTCGCAAGCTAGTTGACCCTTGAGAGCTGGGTTGACTATCACGAGCAGGTACGAGTACGTACCTTGAGATCTTGGTGCATTAGCTGATCTAGAAGCGTGGTGATTAGAGTGACGCAGCGAAAGCTGAATAGAACATCACAAGTTGACTTGAGTGATGTGTGCTGAGTGGAGCACTCTAAGCTGATATACGTAGTGCTAGCTGAGAAGAGAGTATGTGACCTGAGCTGAATGCTCTGTGTTGATCTCAGACCACAAGGGTTGGCCTCATTGTTTAGTGGTATCGATTTAGGCGTAAGTTGGTTGAATCGTCCTGTGTAGACCAGTGCTGTTGTGGTCTTCATCTTAGGTCAGAAGTTGTTTGTGGTTTCAGCCTTGATAAGAACTTTCCAGAATGTGTAATCTGTCCAGCATGTGATCTGGCCTGTTACTGCGAGCTGAGAGCATCGCGGGCTGTTTTGGTGATCATAAGCTAGATGGAACATCCTAAGCTATTTGATAGGGTGTGATCTGGCATGAGACTGAACTAGCTGTTTGGTGGTACTATGCAGATTACCCTATGCTGGTGTGATCTGGTCTGCTGGTGTGACCTGTACTACTGTTCGTGGCGCAAGCTGTCAGTCCGGCCAGATCTTGGCAAAATATTATGGAGAAGAGCATTTCTGGTTTGGAGTATGGTTTCAAGAACTGATAAGTTGGGCCAGATCTGGTAAAACTACTCGGTATAAGGCTATTGCTGTATTTAGCTCTACTGAGGTTGTGAGCTGAACCGTTGTTATTGTAGTGTAATAAGGTCCATTGTTATCTGGTTCCATATTAGAGGTTTTCTGGTGGATTTTGATATTAAACCAAGACCAGTTTTGGTGTAAGCTGGTTGGGCAGAATAGTTCTGAGCTGAACAACAGGTTTGAGCGCTGAGCTGAATTGTATCATGTGACCTATTTAGCGGAAGTCGTGTATTAGCAATCAGCTTTGGAGAATGGTGTAAGCTGTTGGTACACTCCGGGTTTGGCATAGATCAGATCAGGCACGAGCTGATCTGAGCGGAACAGTTCTGAGCTGAACTGCTTTGTTGTGCTGGTTTGAGTTTATGCCGTGACCTGTTTGAGGACAACAGCTTAGGGGTGAACAACTCTGAGAATTCCGGTGTGAGTGTAAGCTAGATTCACCTTAGAGATATTTTGGATGCCCTGAGCTGATGGATCAGATTATGGGTGTTGTGTTGTGCTGGTGGGTGAATCAACTTGGTCAAAAGCTGATGGTGACACACAGTTTTAGACAAGAGTTTTTTCATGGTTTTCAGCTTTGGATGAAAGCTGTTAGTGAGGGTCTGTTTTGGTGAGAACTGATCGGTCCTCTCGTGCTGGAGTAGTGGACGAGAGTTGACCTGTGTCTTGGAGCGCCATCTGATATGATGCACGAAAAAATCTTATTTTGGTTTTAAGCTTGAGTGTACGTGAGATCTGAACAGCGTTTGAAAGCTGAATAGATGAGAGCTGATTTCTATGCGCAAGCTGAGTTTCTTTGCCTGGGCTGATTACAGTGAGGAGGTCTGAGCTGATCTGGTATCACTGTAGCCATGATCTGATGGGAGCGTGGTCTGTAGAGCGTGGGCTGTTGGATGCGGGAGCTGGGTGTATGCATGATGAGCTGTACGTAGGGCTGAGTATAGTGAGGAGGCCTAAGCTGATCTGAAATCACTGTAGCCGTGATCTGTTGAGTAGTGAGCGTAAATACCGTCTTGTTGACCAACACTTAGTTATTTTTGGACCACACTTTCCCTTATCCTCTACATAGAGTTCCCGATAGATAATTTCTCAAACCCTCGTTACTTTACTGTTGGGGATCCGGATCCGCCCCCCGGTCAGGCAGCGGAAGAACAAAAATATAGAGTACCGGGAGGCGATCAATACGAAGAACGGTTCTACATGTATCAACATACATAGGGTGTTTCAGGCGTGTTACCTCGCTGGCACTTGTGCCTGGCTCCAACCGGTGTTTCAAGAACCCGGCGCTTCTCGGTTGATTGCGGTAGTTACGTCAATCCGGTCCACGACCAGATCCGAGACTCCTTCGTCAGACTGCACTAGAAGTCCTGATGAGATCAGCACGATCGGATTCTCCACGAAAAACTAGGCCGGAACTAAATTCCGGCGGCGGCGTGGTCGAGAGTGGAGAGGGAGGGTGGCGGCTGATTTTAGGTTTAGGGTTATGATCTTGTTGTCTTTGATTAAGTCACTTAGTCTTAATTAAATAGACTTCAAGTTGGACTTGGGCCGGTCCAACGGGCCCGGGTCCAAATGACGATATCAATCGCTGCAACTTCATCGTAACTCCGATCGCCGATCAGATCGGACCGATCGACTCAGTTTCCAAAACTAAATATTATGATGTGAAAAACAATTTTTCAGATTATCAAACCCCAAATAGCAAAATGACCGTTTTGCCTCTCAACAGAGTCAAATCCCGGTTTGACCCCTGTTGACTTTTAGGAAGTCATACTTCCCGAAATCCTCTTCTCGTGCTCAACACATTGAGCTGAGTATCCGTGTGGGAGTTTCGAATCCAGTACTTGTGTGACCCTCAATGGTTCAGGGATACAGCTAGCCGTGGGCTCACAACCATTGTGGCTCCGGAATCACAATTCCGGACCTACCCAACGGATCATGGTAAAGCCCATAATGAAAGTAAAGAATGCCATATAAAAGAATGCGAATATCATATATAAAGATCGTTTGTACAAGAGTCAATGAAAACCCACACGCCACAAGTTGGCTAGTTGGGCATCTACTCTAACATTTACACCCGACCCAGTATTTCCCAGATCGTCGGAGTTTGTTTGGTCGCTTTTGAGTGAGTATACCCCAATCGGAAACCCTTCTTTTAGCTCAAATTTTTCGTACCAGTTTGGAGTTGAGAGGAGGTCGGACCGAGGAGATCGCTGAGAAGTTGTGTGAGCTGTGTTTCATGATTTCCAGCTGAGTTGAGCTTCGATTCAGGTTATAGCCTCCTTTGTGGGTTGTCGAGAGAAACTAGCCTGAGTTGTTGCCGATCAGAGCAGGGAGTGCATCTGCCGTCAACTGTGAGCTGTGCTGAGGTATTTTTGACAAGATCTGTGTCAGGTACGAATTCGGAGTTTGAAGTTACAGCCTTGAGATAAGCATATGAACGTGGTGGTTGTAGGCTGAGTCTGCCTTAGCCTTGTCGTGTGTATGTTGTGTGCCATAACCTAATGTGCTTGTGTTGAGTAGCCGAGATGAGCTTCATGTGTTATGCTTGTTGAGTCAAACATGTTGTGCTTGTGTTGAGTAGCCGAGATGAGCTGTTATGCTTGTTGAGTCTAAGATGTTTACGTGCTATGTTGACGTATTGGTTATGCATGAGCTGAGTCGTTGTGCTGTTTATTATGTTGTGCTTGTGGCTTTGAGTTGAGTTGCTCAGCCTAGGATCGCATGGTAGAGCCTAATATGTACTGACTTTATTACCTGCGTTTGAATTTATGTAGCTGTTGTGTATTATCTGCTGGCTGTGAGCTGAGTCTGCTTAGCCGTGCTTTTATGTGATGATTTCTGATCTGTTTATGCATGATTATTATGTGATGATTGTAAGCTAATACTGTCTTTCATACATGCATAGCATTTTGAGCTGAATTACTTTAAATACCTGATTTTTATTCGATGATGTATAGTGCCAGCATGCTTATTTGAAAATAAAATGAAATGAGGGGTGTCGACTGGCTCCCGTACCCTCGATTCCCCGCTGCGAGATTGTGTTTGACATGAGGTCTAGTGAGTATCTCTCACCCATCAGTAAGCGAATGGCACCGGTTGGTTGAGCTTTGAGACATTGTGTTGCTGGGACTGCATGTGGGACGATTGGGTAGCTCCCATACTCTCACCTGCGATGTGGCCACTGATTTCATGATTTTATGAATCACAAATGAGTCTGTTGTGATCTATTTGACAGTCAATGAGTCTTCACCGTCCCTTGATTCCCGATATTTCTTGATAGCCTCATGCATTGCACGACATGCCATGTTTCATGCTTTACTTGATAGCTGTATGATGATTGCTCTTCGTACTGAGGTTTGACCTCGTTGTTTTTCCCTTCGGACTGCTTTGGACGTGAGTTGGCATTGCAGGACTTTTTAGGCAGACTAGCTGGTCTGAGTGATGCATCAGCTGGTGAGGCCCCGTGGGTGTTGAGTTCCCAGTTATATATATGCAGTATTGAGTCATTACCAGGGGATGCCCTGAGTAGTTGTTGTATTCCTGATTCGATTGAGTTTTTATGCATGTATATATTTGTTGTGGTTGATGGTTTCCATGAGTTTGTATGCATGTATATATTTGTTGTGGTTGATGGTTGCCGTAGACTGTTGATTTAAAGTTTTATTTGAGTAAGAACTTATTCCAAATGATAGATTTTCCGCGAAGCTAAAAAGAAAAATTTTTATCCACTTTTTAAGCTTCCTTGTTTTGTGTGCTTAATCTCTGAATAAGAGCACGTGGCCTGACATTTTGCTATCAGAGCTTAAACTGGGATAAGCTTGATTCTTTTCTATCACAATCGAGTCTAGGCACAGTGTATGTCCTCCTGTGTGTGCTTTTACATGATTACCTGCTTTGTTGGTTCATACCTTTGTGTACCTCTTAGATGCCGCCAAGGAGAGGTAAGGGTAGTGTCAGGCCTGTGCTAATAAACAGAGATTATAGCATAAATAAGCACATAATAGCGGAAGCATAAAATCAGGGCTTAAAAATTTTTCGAAATATGTTGGGCTTGGTCTCAAAACATACATTCAAAATATCGATACTCAAAATACGAGTTGACTCAAACTCATATAAAACAGGTAACATCAATTATCAATTCAAATACAGATCCCCAAAATACATATGACATGGGGCATCCCCCGGGTTTGATACATAAATAAAATAACTGGGACTCATGGGAACGGGGATCGACCAGCTGAACCTCCATCAAAACAGCTAATCATGCAACATGCTATAATCAATGCTATGAAATGCACGAGGGCTATCAAGGATCGGATAGCTAGACCAGTGTATCAACTGGCAATCATCTCATTCAGCCTCTATACCCGCACGGTGTATCAACCGGGGAAATCATCGATCCGTGATCTTCAGAGCCCGTCAGCCAATCACAGCTCGGTGGTAGACACTCGAATCCGGTAGTCACCACTCCGATGATAGCGTTGGACTTTTCAGGCACAACTCATCAGTCGGCCAGTCGCAAAGTGGCTTTCAATCAGGTCATCAATCAATCGGTGAATCAGGCTTGAGATGTATGCATGTATGCCAATTCAATATTCAATGCACAATGCATACAATTCAATACGTGAAAACAGAATGTAAAACTCAATCAATTCACAAGCTGTATCACGTAAATCACAGAAGCATATCAGCAGATTTCACAACATCAATCACAGCCATGTTCACACTCAAGCTGTTAACTCTGCTCAATTCGTACCTTCAACGGCTGATTCTACCTCAACAGACTTCTCCCAAGGAACGGCAATCACACGGCCAAAGCAACCAAATTACTCCTAGCTCAACAAACACGGCAGAGTCTTCCTGGAAGCTGAAATCTGTTACAATGCTTCGAAAATCAGCTCTACTCAAGCACAAAAATCTGAACCTGTGCACTCTAACATCTACGGCCAGAACCCTACTCAAGTTCTAAACATCCACGCAGGTATTAACCACAAGAACAGAGATCAATTCAACCTGAGATACTTACCCAGAAGCTGAAACCAGCGAAAGAACTATCAAATTCCACTGTACGAAGAAACCAGCAACTTCGCGATCCTCTCTAAGGTCGTTCGACAGCCTCAATTGGGTAACAATCGGAAGAGCTACTCACAAGGAATCCAGCGCCACCAAGTTCACTCAAAACAACGGCGGGAAGCGACGGCAATCGACGAAGAAACGTCACGGTGAACAGTAGCTAAAACGAGGGTTTGGAAATTAGAGATAAGAAATATCGGGTTCAGAATAATTCTAAGTGTCGATCAACAATTATCTATATATCTCTCAATTCCAACAGCTACTGTTCTTAAAATAACCAGACGTCGTGAACAGTAGATATCTTACGACTGGTATTCATGTTTCCTTCAACAAAACCAGCAGCAGCAACCAGATGTTGCATTTGCAAAGTAGCATCAAAACGACACCGTTCCAACTAAACAAAACGACGCCGCAGCGTTCCACCAGCTGACAACAGATTCATAGGAATGCTTGGGCAAGATTTCACAGAAAGCGTCGAACGAACAGGCTCTTCGCGTTTCCTCAAATCCACGGTTCCAGTCTCCAAATTGGTATCAATCGGTAAAGAAACTCAAGAGGAGTTCAGCACCACCAATATCATTCAAAACAACGGCGGGACACGACGAAAATCGACGAAAGAGTGCTACGATGAACAGTAGCTATTGAGGGATTCGAAGAATGGAGATAAGAAATATCAGGTTCTCAAATAATTCTAAGTGTCGATCAACACTTATCTATATATATATATATCTCCATACATCAGCTGCTGTTCCTCTAAATCAGTCGTTGAGAAATGCTACAGTAGAAATCTTACAACAGTAACCAGCTTTTTCTCTCAACAAAACCAGCAGCAACCACCAGGCGTTGCGTTTGCAAAATAGCATCAAAACGACACCGTTCCAACTAAACAAAACGACGCCGCAGCGTTCCACCAGCTGACAACAGATTCTATCAAAACAACCAACGACTGGTTGCGCTCAACAAACAAAACGACGACGTAAAGAATACGTCAGCATCGCTGCCAACAGCAGACGCAACCAACAGCTGGTAACAAATTCCTCACAACTGGTACCAGACGCAATCCCCAAAAATAACCCGTAGCTGCCGACAGCAACGGGAACAGTACGTAGCTGATGAAGAAATGTCCACCGACAAAACAGTACAATTACTAATCACAGATTCTTCAACAGTGCGAAGCTCACGGCAGCAATCGCAACGCAACACAACGAGTGCTAATCAAAACGACATCGCTCCGGACATATCAGCAAATCTGATCAAAGCGCTACGCTACAACAGATACATACAGAGCCAAAATGACGTCGCGCAACCTACGTCATCATATCTGATGAAATAAATGCCCACAACAGCGATCGCTAGAGCGAACCCAAAACGACGCCGCCTCCACTAATATAAACAATGGCGTTTTGCACCTGCTACAAGAACTTGCTGTCAACAGATATCACTATGCGTTACCACAGCGAAACGACGACGCATCACCCCTCTCGCTATAGTAACTATTTGAAATGCGCAACAACTGGTTCATGGAACGACAGCGTTTTTACTTCAAAACGCCAGGGAACCAGATTTCACCAAAATTCGAAATTCCAAAATCTGAAAATTCTAAATTCGAATTTCTCAATCCTCACATTCTCCCCACCTTAAGAGATTTTATCCTCGAAATCAAAGGTAAACTCAGGGAAAATTCAATCAATTCATCAC
>KQ989575.1:2166-19151 GCA_001598015.1 Dorcoceras hygrometricum | reverse complement strand
AGTTGACTCAAACTCATATAAAACAGGTAACATCAATTATCAATTCAAATACAGATCCCCAAAATACATATCACACAGGGCCTCCCCCGGGTTCGATACATAAATAAAATAACTGGGACTCATGTGAACGGGGATCAACCAGCTGAACCTCCACTCTGTCCCAGCTTGGTTACTTGAAGATCCTTCAAGTGGGTAACGCAGACCCAAACAACACAAAAGCAGGAAAACAAATATGAGATCAAGCCTCAGTACGAAGAGCTATCAAAATAGCTAATCATGCAACATGCTATAATCAATGCTATGAAATGCATGAGGGCTATCAAGGATCGGATAGCTAGACCAGTGTATCAACTGGCAATCATCTCAGTCAGCCTCTATACCCGCAGGGTGTATCAACCGGGGAAATCTTCAGTCCGTGATCTTCAGAGCCCGTCAGCCCATCACAGCTCGGTGGTAGACACTCGAATCTGGTAGTCACCACTCCGATGATAGCGTTGGACTTTTCAGGCACAACTCATCAGTCGGACAGTCGCAGCGTGGCTTTCAATCAGGTCATCAATCAAATGGTCAATCAGGCTCGAGATGTATGCATGTATGCCAATTCAATATTCAATGCACAATGCATACAATTCAATAAGTGAAAACAGAATGTAAAACTCAATCAATTCACAAGCTGTATCACGTAAATCACAGAAGCATATCAGCAGATTTCACAACATCAATCACAGCCATGTTCACACTCAAGCTGTTAACTCTGCTCAATTCGTACCTTCAATGGCTGATTCTACCTCAACAGATTTCTCCCAAGGCAAGGTTATCACACGGCCAAAGCAACCAGATTTCTCCTAGCTCAACAAACACGGCAGAGTCTTCCTGGAAGCTGAAATCTGTTACAATGATTCGAAAATCAGCTCTATTCAAGCACACAAATCTGAACCTGTGCACTCTAATAACTACGGCCAGAACACTACTCAAGTTCTAAACATCCACGCAGGTATTAACCACAAGAACAGAGCTCAATTCAACCAGATATACTTACCCAGAAGCTGAAACCAGCGGAAGAACTATCAAATTCCACTGCACGAAGAAACCAGCAACTTCGCGATCCTCTCTAAGGTTATTTGACAGCCTCAATTGGGTAACAATCGGAAGAGCTACTCACAAGGAATCCAGCGCCACCAAGTTCACTCAAAAA
Source organism: Dorcoceras hygrometricum (assembly GCA_001598015.1). NCBI lineage: Eukaryota > Viridiplantae > Streptophyta > Magnoliopsida > Lamiales > Gesneriaceae > Dorcoceras > Dorcoceras hygrometricum. The sequence goes on along the minus strand of KQ989575.1, from coordinate 17,956 downwards.
AATGGCGAGAAGCGGCGGCAATCGACGAAGAAACATCACGATTAACAGTAGCTAAAACGAGGGTTTGGAAATTGGAGATAAGAAATATCGGGTTCAGAATATTTCTAAGTGTCGATCAACACTTATCTATATATTTCTCAAATCCAACAGCTGTTGTTCTCAATTATCCAGATGTTGCTACAGTAGGTACCTTACGACTGGTATTCACGTCTTCTACAACAAATCCAGTAGCAACAACCAGTCACAACATAATACCAAAGCAACCAAAACGACATCGTACCAACTAATCAAAACGACGCCGCATCTCTCCCGCAGCTGACAACAGATTCTATCAAAACAACCAACGATTGGTTGTGCTCAACAGTCAAAACGAAGACGTAAAGAATACGTCAGCATCGCTGCCAACAGCAGACGCAACCAACAGCTGGTAATAAATTCCTCACAACTGGTACAAGACGCAATCCCCAAAAATAAACCACAGCTGTCGACAGAAACGGGAACAATACGTAGCTGATGATGAAATGTCCATCGACCAAACAGTACAATTACTTATAACAGATTCTTCAACAGTGTGAAGCTCACGGAAGCAATCGCAACGCAACACAATGAGTGCTAATCAAAACGACATCGCTCCGGACAGATCAGCAAATCTGATCAAAGCGCTACGCTACAATAGATCCATACAGAGCCAAAACGACGCGGACAGATCAGCAAATCTGATCAAAGCGCTAACGCTACAATAGATCCATACAGAGCCAAAACGACGTCGCGCAACCTACGTCATCATATCTGATAAAGTAAACTCCCACAACAGCGATCGCTAGCGTGAAACCAAAATGACGTCGCCTCCACTAATATAAACGATGGCGTTTTGCACCCGCTATAGGAACTTGCTGTCAACAGATATCACTATGCGTTACCACGGCGAAACGACGACGCATCACCCCTCTCGCTACAGTAACTATCTGAAATGCGCAACAACTGGTTCACGGAACGACAGCGTTTTTACTTCAAAATGCCAGGGAACCAGATTTCACCAAAATTCGAAATTCCAAAGTCTGAAAATTCTAAATTAGAATTTCTCAATCCTCACAGGTAAAGCTGGAAGGCATGTTGTGGATGAGCCGTGTTTTCTGATAGTGAGGAGAGGATGTTGATGTGTCTTGTCCCTTTGCACAACCGTGCAAGGTAGGCAGAGGTTTAGGTGGAACATTTGACTCGACGAATGGATAGTGAGGTTCTGATGTTGTGGACCGAGTGACAGACATCGAGGAAAGTCACTTGGATGCACAGACTCGGGTTCAGCCGACAGCTGGACGAGCTTTCCATCCCGTTCTTGAAGTGATGTACTCATTTCAGCCTCCTCAGATGTCTCAGAAATCGAGTCGCCAAAGGTTCAAGCCTCGAGGAAATAGTTTAAGAGATGATCGAATTCATGTTATTCTGGTTCAGATGGATCTAGTGGAAGTGGTTCTAGAGCGGTGGTGTGTGATCAGTGTGGTGTCAAGCATCTGATTCGCAGTGTCATGGAGTGCGGGGCGTTTGCCATACTTGTGGGTAGACTGGACACTTTTCGAGGATGTGTCCTGCTAGAGGACAACGTTCTAACCTGTCACAGTAGGGTCCTTCTGGTGATGCTTCGTGGAGACTGAATTCTCCTGCTCAGCCCCAACGATCGGATTTTCAGCCACCTGAAACATCTAGGTTAAGAGGACCTCCTCAACCTTAGCACTCGGGACCTCAGCGAGTTTATGTGAACGTGATGTCGTGGGAGCAAGCTGATGATTTGCCAGAGGAGTGATTGCAGGTTGTCACGTGATATAGTGCTGACGTATATGGCTAACTTGAGGAGAAGGTTCTTGTGGCATTCCCGTTGATCGTTAGTTCCTGTTGTCCTTCCGGATGAGGTTCCTAGTTTTCGTTCACAGCGAGAGATCCTTTTCAGATTTGAGTTGCTACCGGGATCTGCCCCGATCTTTGGAGGCCCTTTGTCAGTGAGCATCTGCTGAATTGAGGAATTTTCGACGATAGCAAGGCCGATGCTACTGCTGACCCTGTGAGTTAGATAATAGTGTTTTGAGAAGTTTATATGAGTCTATCCATCAAGCCCTGGTGTTTAGCTGAGCTATGCTGCGAATGAGGCCTTGGAGTCGAAGTAAGAAGGATCAGCTTGAAGAGGATCTTCTAACATGAATTGCGAGCTGACTTTAAGCTCTTGTGAGCTGAGTATAACTGTCTGACTGGGTAGCATGTCATTGTGGTTGCGTTGAGTTAAGCTATCAGCTTTGAGTCAAGCTAGACATTTTGAGCTGAGTAGCAGCTTAGAATTCTTGCTGATTGTTTGCCTGTGCCAGTCCGAATTGACTGTATAGTTGAGTAAGCTAAGCTGTGCTGGAGTTATGTTTAGAGCATGCTTGACTAATGTTCCTATTTGTGAGACAGGTTTTCTTTGAGGAAGGTGACGAGGTGGTACGTTAACCATGTAGCGATATTTCATGTAGCGAGCTTGTAGACAGCTTTGGAGTCTTGAAAAAAATCTGATATGGTTGTAAGCTAAAGTGTACACTGTTGGTGCAGTTATATGGGGTACCAGATCAAAAAATCGCTCTGCTACCAATTGTTGGGATCGAATAACCGGGGGAGGTGTCCGTGAGTTCTATCACAACTCACGTAGGCTCTCACACATCCAAGACACCAACCCCGTAGGTTACGTACATTATAAAGTTTTGAGAGGTTAAAAATAGCCCGCAACCAGAAACCATATCTCGCGTAAGCTGGTCGCGTGATCTGGTCTGTTAAATCTGAAGCTGCAATAGCTCATGTTCTTGAAAGGTTTTGAGCATCGAAAAGTAGATCAGATATGATAAAAATCTTGCGGAAAACAACTGAAATACCCTCTGTAAAGTGAAACAATTAAACTGGTTTTAAAACATGTGTGCATGCAGATGCAGAAAGCTGTAAATGCAGTAATTAAAGAAAACAAACACTACGAATTTTTTTATGAATGTTCTGAGCTGAATCTCCTACTTCTCCACTTCTTACTCAATCGGGAAGGATTCCACTAGAAGACTTTGATTTTAGCGACCCTCGCTACAATCCACTCCTATGACCAGCAGTCGCAAGAACTCCTAGCAACACCACTGCACACCAGCCCGCAAGTTGCGTGTGTCTGACTCATTTCTTTAACGCCTCTGTGAGAAAGGCTACACACATTTCTTTAATGTCTCAGTTAGAAAGACAACAATGATAGTGTTTGTGATTCACTCACTAATCTATACAGCTCATCTCTCGAAACTGTGAGTGAATCGTGTGTGAGAATTTACAGTGTAAGCTCACTCGCTCATATATCTCACACACTGGGAAGTGCTTCTATGAAAGATGTTCCTTTTTTTTTTCTTCCCTACGCTTTGTGCCTCTCTGCACTTGTGTTCTGTTTCTCTCTATTCTCTGCTTGAAATATCCTTTGCTTCTTGCTTCCTTCTGATATATATACCCTCTTATGCAAATTATATCCATTGGACACAAGTTCCTAGCCGTTGAAACGGCTTCTGAAAAGTTCTGACAATTTTGTACCTTGTATCCTTTGTCATTTAATGCGTTTTTAGGCTTTATAGACTTTGAGCTCACTTCATTAATTGTGTCATAGCCTTTGATGAATTTTAGCTCTGTGAATCTGTACCTGATTTGAACAGGACGAAGCAAATCAATTTGAACAACGTTAATTCAATCTTCACAAATATTTGTATTCAAACTGCTTTGCTCTGAGCTGGTCTCTGTTCTCTGAGCTGGTTGTTGAACTCTGGGTTGGTCACTCAACTGATCTCACCAGCTGGTCTCTACCAGCTAGTTGCTGAGCTGGTTCTAATTTTCCTGCACACTTCAGTTAAACTGTTAGTAACATAATAGCAGGTTTTGTGTTAATCAAAATTAAGATTCTGATCTGTAAACACAGATCCAACATACGCGAGATCTGAACAGCATACGAAAGCTGAATAGATGAGAGCTGATTTGTATGCGCAAGCTGAGTTTCTTTGCCTGGGCTGAATACAGTGAGGAGGTCTGAGCTGATCTGGTATCACTGTAGATGTAATCTGCTGGGAGCATGGTCTTTAGAGCATGAGTTGTTGGATGTGAGAGCTGGTTGTATGTGTGCAGAGATGTACGCAGGGCTGAGTACAGTGAAGAGGCCTGAGCTGAGCTGAAATCACTATAGCCATGATCTGTTGAGTAGTGAGTATAAATACCCTCTTGTTGACCAACGCTTAGTTATTTTTAGACCATAATTTCCCTTATCCTCTCTAGAGAGTTCCCGACAGATATTTTCTCAAACCCTTATTACTATTCACCCGACCTAGTATTTCCTAGATCTGTGGAGTTTGGCAGGTCGGTTTTGAGTGAGGGTACCCCGATCGGAAACCCCTCTCTAGAGAGTTCCCGACAGATATTTTCTCAAACCCCTTATTACTGTTCACCCGACCTAGTATTAACCAAGGTAATTAGTAGCTTAATCGGGTTTACATTAAGGGTTAATTAGACGAGGTTATTCAGTTTAGAGAGCTATCATATTTTACACTAAGCTGTTGGTGTAAGATGTTTTGGTTTCGGATTGAGTTATCACGTGCCAAAGCTATTAGAGTGGCAGTGCTTCTCTTGGTTGGAGCAGATTAGATGAACAACTTAGAGTTAAGCTGGTATGTTGCGCGAGCTGGTTTGACGTGTGGAAGTGTAAACTGTTCGTTGTGCACCAGAGTAGGCGCAAGCTGTTAATCAAGGATTTTGCTGAGTCCATGAGCTGTTAGCATCTTAGGAGTACTGTGTAGCAGGGAACAACAGGAATGATCAGTTCTTGGATCGTGAGCTGTTCCAGGTTTGAGAGCTGTTCTAGGTTTATGCAATGTGATCTGTGAGCTTAGCGAACATCTTTGGGCGTTGTAAGCTATTTATAGCATCCTAAGCTGATAGGTAGGATGCGTGCTGATCTGAGTTACGCCAAGTTGAATAGTGTGAACTGTCACACAGTGATTTTAGTATAATCTGATCTATCATGGTGGAAGCTGGTGGTATAGCAGTTCTGAGCTGTTATTGGTTGAGTAGCAAACCATAAACTGGGTTTAGCCTTGGAAGTTACGCAGCCTTCTGTGCTGTGTAGTCAGATTAGGGATGTTGTGTTGTGCTACTGAGATAAGTCAGCTTACGCGAAAGCTGATGGCCTAGAACAGGTTTGGCAAGAGCTATTGATGTGCGTGAGCTGACCGGTGCGTGAACTGGTCTGCTACCGTGAGTTGTGCTGCAGTAATTGTTGTGAGCTGTTTTGTTAGTCAGAATAGGTAGGAGTTGGCCTAGCTCTTCTGAGCTATTGGGGCTAAAGCTGCGTATACAAAAGCTGAGCTTTGCATGAGAGCTGTTGAGTGAACAGGCTGAGCTGTGAGCTGTGAGCTATCACAGGTGCAATCTGTTGATGTGCACAAGCTGTTAGCGGAATTGTCCCGTGCTGTTTGTCTAAGCTGGTGTCAGATTTGAGGTCTGAGCTGATCTGTTGAAGTGCGTGCTGTTCTGGATGACCTGAGCTGGTCGATGGAACTTGTAGACGTAATCTGCTGAGAACCTATGCTGTTGTGTACGCATGATCTGGTGTGCGTGAATGCCTAAGCTAGAGCAGTAGCGTTCTAAGATGTTCTATAGTAACTGTAGATTAACCGAGGGTTGGCAATATGAATAGCAGCAGTTGACCCGAGACTTAGTTATTTTTAGACCTCGGATATTTTAACACCTATAGTGTGTTCGAGAAGTACCTATCCCGAAACCCTTGATTGTTACTGTTCACCCATACCTTATTTCCCGATTGCTGAAGTTTGGTCGACCAGTTTTGGTCAAGAGTGGTACCGTTGGAAACCCCTTTCCATATCTGCCATTTCCCTGCCGGTATTGTGGTTGGATATGGCCGGAGGAGGAAATTCAAAGTGATAGATTTTGCGTTTTCGTTGCTCCTCCCAATTGCGTTGTTCTTCTAGGCTGGTAACCATACACTATAAGTGTTGTTCCTTTTTCTTGACTTCGCTTTAAGACTAGTTCCGTTAGCTTTAGAGTAGACCTTAGTTGGATGTTGTAACCTATGGTTTGTTAGCTCACGGTTTCTGTTTAAGGTTTTGCTCCGAGTTGGTTCTGATTGATTGATGGGCTACTATTTCATCTTGGTTGACTGTTTTAGGTTTTTGAGTGCTTGTAGAGTTGTCGTTGGTCTCTCCGAGCTGTTATAACTCTCGTGGCTCCTGGCGTGGTAGTGGAGGAGCTGGCGTGGCCTGTTCTATGCAGTGTTGGTGTGTGCTCTGTTCTGCCGTGAGCTTTGTGAGGTAGTTGGTAAGATTTGAACAGGTACGAATCTGAGATTGTATTTACAGCTTTGAGATAAGCATGGGAATATATTTATTTGTGCTGTACAGCTGTGCCGTGTGTTCTGTGTTGAACAACTGAGTTCCTGTTTTGTGTGCTGAATCCTAAGATGTTGTGTACTGCATGCTAATGTTTGGGCTGTTATGCGTATTTGTCTACTGTTCTTATTGTCATGCTACTTTATTTATACTTTATAGTATGTTGTTGCATGGGTTTTGTGGACATTGCAAGCATACACATCATGTTGAGCATTGTAATGCATCTGCATAGCATATTGGACCATTGGATCCTTTATAGCCGTGATCTATTGCTCTACTTGAGTTCTTATCTCGTGACCCGGTGCTGGTTTTCATAATCACAATTGAGTGCACTGAGGATGCGGCGAGTCGCTTTTGTAATCCTCAGCTGCAGTGGCCTGGATAGAGGTGGTGTGTGGTTGTCTTACACTTGCAATTCCGTTCGGCCAAATGGGTAGCTCTCGATCGGGTGTGTTGACGATGAGCCACTCTATTTTCCACTAGGTGCAGTCGGGTAGCACCCGATAACCCGGTGATGTTGCCACAGTTTTTGTTTATCGTTCTTTTGGCTTCCGGTTGTTACCGATGATGCATTGTACCGTTCATGCATTGCACGACATGATTATATTGCATGTTGTATCTGTTTTCTATATTATGTTGCTCTTCGTACTGGGGTTTTGACCCCTTCCCTTTGGGGCTTTTAATGTTGTGTATGTGGTTTTCTGGTATTGCAGCTGCCCCTGGTGATGCGTCAACCAGTGGAGCCCCATAGGCATCGTTGAGTTCCCAGTTATGTATATAGTCTATCGAGTCATTTACCAGGGGATGCCCTGTGTAGTTGTGTTTTTAAAGACTCGTTGTTTTGCTGTTGTGATTATATACATGTATCATTTGAGAGTTTTGGACTAGGATATTATTCGACTTTTTTATAATTCGGTATTTTGAGTATTCGTGTTATTTAAAGTTATATTTTCCGTCAGGCCAAAGAAAAATTTTATCCACTTGTTATGCTTCCGTGTTTTTGGATTAATTGTGTGCTTAACTCTGAGTTAGAACACGGGGCCTGACATTTTTGGTATCAGAGCTTAAATTGGGATAATATTGATTCTTTTCTATCACACTTGAGTCTAGGCACAGTGATTGCTCTTTTGTTTGTGCTTGATTACCTGAACTACTTGCTTGTGTGCTTACCTTTGAGTGTCTCGTAGATGCCGTCGAGGAGAAGAGGTAGAGCTAGTAGGCAAGTAGTGGGTGATTCGAGAGCTTTTGTTAGTATTTAGGGAGAGGATGTCTCCCAACCTAGTGCTCATTTGAAGCATCGAGAGAGTCAGTCTTAGACCCTTCTCTCCTTTGCTCGTGCCATCAACAAAGTGGTTGATTTTGCGGAAAGTCTTGCGGCTAGGCAACCTCGAGTTCAGCAGTCAACTGGACAAAGCGTGGATCATGTGCCATCTGGAATGTATTCTTCCCACCCTTCTGTGGCACCACCGTCTTTTGTTCTTCAGAGGTTTAGCCTAGAGGGAGGCAATTCAATAGATCTAGTTCGATTTCTTCAAGTTCGGGCGGTTCTAGTGGAGCGAGCCCGAGAGCAGCTTTCTGTGGTTAGTGCGGAGGCAAGAATCGGCCCTCTCAATGAATCGCAGTGCGAGGCACTTTCAATATTTGTCGTCAGGCTGGACATTTTGCTAGGGTGTGTCCTACCTTGTGACAACACTCAAACCTGTTGCAGCAGGGTTCAACTAGAAGTTCTTTGAGACAACCATATTTTCCTTTTCAGCCCCAGCAATCAGGATTTCAGCCGCCGGAGGAGTTTTCGCAGGAAGTTGTTCTGTCCTTGTTAACTCTGCGTGAGGTTAGTTGACACGAGAACATCACACTCGTTTGCATTTGTACTTGACAGTTTTGCGTGGTGCGTGTGTTGGTTTCTACCCCACCTTTTTCGTGTGATGTGGTGTCTTTGTTACTCCTGCCGGTGTGAGGTCGTTGTACCGTAAGTAGTGCTGAGCAACGTTGGTAAACTTGTTGAGCGAACGCTAGTGAAATTTGTTTGCTTTGGGAGTGTTTAAATTACCGTCTCTTGAGGACTGAGGATAGTTTTTTCTGTTTGGAATGCGATTTCAGAGCCACGGTTAGAGGTTGGTGACCCTACCATTGTTCGAGAATCTCCCCGACGTGTTTGTAGTTGAGACTTCCTCGTTTTTCCTCCGAACCTTTCGTACTGCACGTGTCCTATTAGATCCTTGTCATGCCACCAGAGTTGTTGTATCTTGAACTCCGTTGATTCCTTCCGTCTGTACCTCTAGTTGTGGAGTTTTTTTACGAGCCACGTACCTCCAGCTGTTAAGTGTTTTCCTTGTTTTATCTCTAGTTGTTGAACTTTCTTCTTGTGCCTCCAGCTGCTGAGCCATATCCGTGAGATCTGTTGATCCCCGTGCAGTTGTTGTCATGAACTTTGTTGATCGTTGTTGTTTCAATCTCCAGCTGTTGAGTTGTTCTGTGAGCTTGGTGTCTCCAGCTGTCGAGCCGTTTCTAGAGTTCCACTGATCACTTCTACTTCTGGGTTGGCTTTACCCTCGTGACCGATGGATTGTAGAAGAATTATATTTTTCTTTTTCTCCTTCTCCTTCTTTGATAAGTTTGAGTTGTGTGTTGCTGTAGAACGGGCGAGGCATAGTTTGTGTCATGTTAGTGGAGACCTAATGAGATATCCCGTTCCTATCTCGGCGTTGACTGTCGTTGTGTTTGATTTGGAGTTTTGGGCACCAGTCTTTTAAGGTGGATGGAGATTGGTGATCTTCACCGACCCCCAAGAGTTTGAAGTGTGTCTTCATTCAGTCCGACTTTTCTGTGAGTCGATGTCTTTGGATAGAGTTAATTAAGGATTTTGGACGCGAATTCAGCGATTGGTTGGGCGAGAGAAGCTTGTTGTTGATGCTTCGTTGGGAAATCCCAGCTAGCGATGCGAGTAGCTCAGGATGGTGTTTCTATGCGCTAACTGCCAACATGTCTAGATAGAGAGGATGAGACCTGGTGTTTGCTTTGGTCTTGGTGGCACATGGATATGGATGTTGTGGACGGTTTTACTTGCCTGATGCTAAGGTTGTGCTGCAGTTTGTGTCAGCCACCGTGCTAATCACACAAGATTAGAGCACAATTAAGCACATAATCACGGAAGCATAAAATTAGGGCTTAAAAAAATTTTCGAAATAGTTTGGGCCTGAAGTCAAAACATACATTCAAAATATCAATATTCGAAATATGAGTTAACTCAAACCCAAACAAACAGGGACCATTAATCTCAAATCAACAATAGATCCCCAAATACATAGAATCACGGGGCATCCCCCTGTTCAATACATAATAAAATAGACTGGGACTCAAGGGAACGGGGATCGAACAGCTGAACCTCCACTCTGTCCAGCTTGGTTACCTGAAGATCCTGCAAATGGGCAACGCAGACCCAAACAACACAAAAGCAGGAAAAGAAATACAAGGTCAAGCCTCAGTACGAAGAGTTATCAAAACAGCTAATCATGCAACATGCTATAATCAATGCTATGAAATGCATGAGGGCTATCAAGGATCGGATAGCTAGACCAGTGTATCAATTGGAATATCATCTCAGTCGAGCCTCTATACCACGGATGGTGTATCAACCTGGGAAATCATCGATCCGTGATCTTCAGAGCCCGTCAGCCCATCACAGCTCGGTGGTAGACGCTCGAATCCGGCAGTCACCACTCTGATGATAGCGTTGGACTTTTCAGGCACGACACATCTGTCGGCCAGTCACAACGTAGCTCTCAATCAGGTCATCAATCAATCTGTTAAAACAGGCTCAATATGTATGCATGTATGCCAATAATTCATATCAATTTCCTACATGCATAATTCACGCAAAACAGGGCATAAATAAATCAAATATTGAACAACTGCTTCACGTAATTACCACATCAAGTCAGCAGATTTCACAACATAAAGTATAGCCATGTTCACGCTCAAAGCTGTAAGAGCTGCTCAATTCGTAAATCAATTGTAGCGCCCCAAAATCCTAAAGAACCACAAGTTGATTATCCTTTCTTTTCCAATTGCTGATTCGAGTTTGAGCAATCAGATTCTTTCTCTTTTTCAGATTTAGAGCAATGGTCAGAAGGTCCCGGAAGGATTTTGCCCAAGCACAATTTGATGGAATCCAAACTTTGTTCCTTTTTAAAATAAACAAGGCCTTTGAACATGGAGTTTTGTTTTTAATTGTGTCAAATTACAAATCAAAATAGTAGTGGGGCAGTTTTTATAAATCTTTTATAAGAAGGACAAGAGTTGGCACGGCAGCCATGCCTACTCGAGTATTTCCACCTACTACAAATCATTCTCCCTTGTATAAAATGATTTACGTGAGTCTCTGGATTCATTTGGTTGCACTTAAAACTTTTAGTGTCTCTAAAGTTAAGTAGTTTTTTGGTGTGCTTGTGGAGACTTCCAACCGCGATCATCTGCACGTTGCGACCTTCATTCAGGGAAGTAACTTCGATTCTTGCTGTATTGAGAAAACATATATTGATAGTTGTTTCCTATGTATTCTTCAGTTCAGTTAAGCTTCAGTAATGTTGAGTTCGAGTTATGGATTCACTGCCTTGATACTTTAGTTTTGAGGAAACTCACCTGGAAGTTAACCAGAAATGGTGTACTTTAAATTATACTGAGTTGTACAAATTCCAGAGTTCTTTTTTTCTGCAGTTCCATGAAGACTCTGGACATTGAATTTGAATGAAAAAACTACGCTGATTCAATCAGGAGAAAGTCCTGATTTGATAAGCGAAGTTAGTTTGTTCAGATTCTGTCTAAGTGGAAGCATGGTTAGTGTCCATCAGCAGTTGCATTGTTCGCAATTCAGTAGTCGTATTGTTGCAAAATTCAGCAGTTGCCTTCTAGGATCAGCAGTTGATTTTTTTTATTATTATTATATTCAGCAGACGCACTGTTCATAACCAGCAGACAGATCCTATTTATTGCGACTGGTTTGCTTGCGACTGGTTTCTCTTGCGACTAGTTTGCTGCGACAGGTTTCTCTTGCGACTGGTTTCTCTTGTGACTGGTTTGCTTGCGACTGGTTTCTCTAATAAGATCTGTTACAACAATTGAGAACTTATGTAAAGTCCAGTAGTTGTAACATCGCAGTTGCATTATGAATAGAAATCTGTTTGTCATCTATTTTTTTTTTATTTTCCCTTGGCGCCATTAGCTTCGTTCCAGCTTTCAGTTTATATATTCGAATTTGGTCCTTCCATTTGTTTTAAATTCTTAATTTTTCCCACTCTGTTGACTCCCTTGGGTCTGGGCGTCACATCAATCCTCTGAATTATCCAACAGATCTCACCAGGCACGGCTAACCTCAAACCTTCACACACTAGTCACGGCAAATCATCTGTAAGACTCCTGGAAGTTCTGATCTGTAAAAACATCTAGTAATTCAGCTCAACACTAAGTCAATTACACTTAGCGCCTACGGCCGAGAACTAAATCCTAGTTCTATCATACAACTCAGGCCTAACAGCTGAAACAGATCTTCAAAACAGAGGAGAACACTTACCCAAAAACTTACACTAACAAAGGAACGTTCGGGCAAGATACGAACAGGCTCTTCGCGTTTCCTCAATTCCACGGTTTTAGTCTCCAAATTGGTATCAATCGGTAAAGCAACTCAAGGGGAATTCAGCGCCACCAATTACAATCAAAACAACGGCTGGAGAAGACGGAAATCGACGGAAAAGACTACGGTGACAGTAGCTAGGACAAGGGCTTGAAATTGGAGATAAGAAATATCGGGTTCAGAATAATTCTAAGTGTCGATCAACACTCATCTATATAAATCTCCAAACACCAGCTGCTGTTTCCTAAAATCAGTCGACAAAATAGTAGGAATCTTACAACGGAAACCAGCTGCAACCATCAGACTTTGTATTTCTCTACACGCACCAAAACGACGCCGCATCACTCTATCAGCTGATGCAATTCTGTGAGATATGAAATTGTATTAAGGATTAATTGTGGAAATTAATCGGTTTTTTAGAGATTTCTGTTGTTTAAAATCTCTGTTTCGATGTTTGAGTTGTATTTTGGTTCGAATTCCCTCTTTAGAGCAATTCTGGAGATTTTCGTAATTTTGGGTTTAGAGTTATCTGCTGGTAGCAGATTTGATGACGTCATGCTTTATGTTGGCATCGAAGTCGCTGACGTAAACTTTGCTGTTGGTTGTTTAGCGCATTTTGTATCGCGGGGGATTGATACGCTGTCGTATTGAAGTTGGCAAGATCTGTCAGTAGGTGGTGTTGTTAGCGTAACGTTGTGCGAGTGCTGGCGAAAACAATGCTTACGTGGATTTCAGCAGGAGCGCGCTATAGGATTTCGAAACGGTGATGTTTTTGGAAGCAACGGCTGATTGATATCTGTCAGCAGATTCCTGTAGCAGGTATAAGACGTCGTTGTTTGGGTTAGTAGAGGCGACGTCGTTTTGAAGAACCAGTCGATGGTTTATGTGACCTGCTGATGGCAGATATGCTGATGTGCGCTATGTGACGTCGTTTGAGTTAGTTGCGACGTTGCGTTTCGATGCTGCGACTGGTATCAGTTGTGAACAGTGTTGTGCATTGTTTCTTTCCTGCGACTGGATGTTTTGCTGTTGGCAGAAAATATTACGTCACTTATGCGTACGTCGTTTGGTTAAGTTATTGCGACGCCGTTTTGATTTGTAGTAGAGGGCCTTTGCTATCATTGCTGCTGGCAGCAGCAGGTTTGCTTGTTGAGGAGAACGAGTCGACTGAATTTGTCGGTGGATTGTGTTTAAGATTTCAGCAGCTGTGGGACTTGTATATATAAGGAATACTTGGTCTTTGAATTGAGATATCGAATCCCACACTTAGAATATTTTTCCAGCCTTTCGTTCTCTGTTTCTCAAACCCTCGACTACTGTTCACCATGAGGTTTTCCGGTGAATTCCCGTCGGTTTTGGTGGTTGTTTTGCTCGTGCGAGGTAGCGTTGGACTCCTCTCAAGAAGCTCCTTCATCCTATACCACTTTTGGAGGATGTGGTGGGCTAGTTTAGGAACGAGAAGTTGCTGCCAGTTCGTGAATTTTGTAGTAGCAAGTAGAACTTCATTTCCTCGTGTTGAGATCTTGTTCCTAGCCTTGTTTTAAGCTCCATGCGAAGTTATGGTAGTAGGAAACGGTGTTGGTTGAGCGTAGCTCCCAGCCGTGTGTTTCTGTTAGATCCCTGAGTATTGTACTTCGTATTTAGCAGGTTGTTAACCAGATTTCACGGGATCTCTTTGTGCTAATTATAGCTCAGTGTTAAGGTATGCATTTGAGCTTGATATTGCTGAGAATTGGCGTGAAATTAAATGCTAGATGGCTGTTGTGCATTGATGTGGATGGTGCTGTGAGCATACGTGATTTCTGTTGATTGTTTAGCTGCCCTGTTATGCATACATGCATTTCCCATATTGCATTCATATTGTTATTACATCCATTGTTCGTATCTTGTATTGCTGTTGTTGATTCTTACCAGGATGCGAGGGCGAGCGGCAATACCGCACTCTCATCTCCCTGCTGGGATCGTTAGCCACCATGCACCGAGTGGTTAACTACCACAGTTCATGGGCGAGGCAACGCAGGTTGAGTTGTTTGATGCATCTGGTATTCGGGTGTTGTATCACGGCGAGTGGCTCATTACCACACTGTGAAAACACCTCGTGGCCACTGTTATTGCAGATTCTTGGAGCTGCGCTTGAGTTCCTTAGCTCCCTTGTTGGTTGAGCCTTCCTTTGTTATCCGGTGTCTCATGCATAGCATTTGCATTTTATCTTATGCATTCTTTTAGCTTTATCTGTTGCTCTCCGTACTGGGGTTTGACCCCATGTCACTCTGGGGCTTGGTTTGTTTCCTTGTTTGTGTTGTTTTTAGGAAACCCAGGTTTTACAGCTGGTCGTGATTTTAACCCAGCTGGTGGTGCCCCAGGAGGTGGCTAGCGTTCCCAGTAGCGTATAGCATATATGTATGTATCAGTCTATTAGCCAGGGAGATGACCTGTGCTTCGTCGTTGTATTCTGTGTGGAGTCTGATACATTATTTGTATTAATGCTATACTTTCTTATGTTGGTTTTTAAACTGGAACTTATTTTGATTATCGTTCTATTTTAAATTATATGTTTTAAACCGTCGGGCCTAAAAGCAAAAATTTTACCCACTTTTTGTTAATATTCCGCATGTGTTTGGGTTTTTACTCTGTTTAGAGCACGAGGCCTGACATTTTTGGTATCAGAGCTTAAGCTGGGATAAGCTCAATTCTTTTAATCACACTTGAGTCTAGGCACAGTGTTGTGTGTTGTATGTGCTTGACTTATGTGACTACGTGCTGCATATTTGTGTTATATGCTTTCTATGCTGTATTTGTTCTATTTTGCTTGATCCTGTTGAGTGTATTCTAGATGCCGCCTAGACGTAGTGGTAGAGGTAGGGGGCAGTTCCAGGAATCAGGAGGGCAGAACGAGGATCAGTATAGTGCTCCTAGTCATACTCGTGTGAGTAGGGAAGAGGGGGAAGCTGAGGCTCCAACGGCTCCGGTGGAGAGAATGGATGTTGTTATAGCTCGGTTTCAGAGGATGAACCCTCCTATCTTTAATGGCGATGAGTCGAGTGAGGATGCTGATTCGTGGCTCCATAACGTCATTCATCTTTTCGATAGGGCTCAGTATGACGATGAACTCCAATTGAGGTTAGTGACCTTGTTGTTGAGGAAGGCCGCAGAGCGTTGGTGGTGAGGTGCGTCTAGTACCTTAGTGGAGACTGGAGTTGGTATCACTTGGGACACTTTCTGTGAGACCTTCAGGCAGGAGTATATCCCCGATT
Source organism: Dorcoceras hygrometricum (assembly GCA_001598015.1). Taxonomy (NCBI): domain Eukaryota; kingdom Viridiplantae; phylum Streptophyta; class Magnoliopsida; order Lamiales; family Gesneriaceae; genus Dorcoceras; species Dorcoceras hygrometricum. Next base: position 2,645 of record KQ989575.1, on the reverse strand, counting down.
TGTATGTGGCTGCCCGTGAGCGGGAGTTTGAGTTTTTAGAGCAGGGCTCGTTGACTGTGCGCGAGTATGCTTTCTGCATTGTTGGCTTATGTTCCGCACGTTGCTGGCCGGGAGAGGGCCAAGAGTACCCGATTCATGGAGGGCTTGAATGAAGAGTTGTACCATAGTGTCTTAACGAGCAAGCCCAAGTCGTATGCTGAGGCCGCTGATACTGCTCTCCACATTGAGGAGGGCATGAGGAGCCGTCGTACGCGTAGAGCGTAGGTAGTGCAGGGTGGTAGACCTGTTGGTCAGGGAGCTCAGTCGTCTCAGAGTTCCCAGTCCGCTCATTATCCCCAGCAGCAACAACAGCAGGTGGCTCAGTAGTCCGGCCGCCAGAGGTTTCGACCCCACGGTCAGCAATTCAATAAAAAGTCTGGTTCAGGGTCTTCCGATTCAGGCAGTTCGAGTAGCAGTGGATCTCGGACTGAGTTTTGTGG
>KQ989574.1:38727-67033 GCA_001598015.1 Dorcoceras hygrometricum | reverse complement strand
CCACTATCACATCTAACATACGCTTTAGTGTAATCTAGGTCTTTACTCAACACAATTGTAAATCATTACACACATAATGAAAGTAAAGAATGCCATATAAGAGAATGCGAATATCATATATAAAGATCGTTTGTACAAGAGTCAATGAAAACCCACACGCCACAAGTTGGCTAGTTGGGCATCTACTCTAACAATCTGATCGTCAATCGAGATTATGATGAAACCACAGCGAATTAAATGAACCGGATGTTCATATGGACCTGGGTTTGACCCAAGTCCATTGGGCCGGTTCGAGCCCATGTACCATCTTTAATTAAAGGAGTTGGTCTAGGGATAGAACATGAGAAATTCATTCACTAAACCCTAGTCTACCTATCCGCCTCCCTCCTCTCCCACACGCCCCAATCGGCCGCCGCCTTGCGCCGCCCCGTGCCGCCACCGTGTGCCGCCGTTTACATGGTCGGACTTGTTTCGATTACCGCGACGAGGAGTTTTCGTCCGTGCCAGAATCCGTCAGATCTTCTAGTGCAGATTGACGGAGGAATCTTGATTCCGGTCGTGGACCTGATTAGGAGGATCTACCGTCGCCTACAATTCAAGAGCCAGTTTCCACGTGAATCTGGTTGGAGCCAGGCGCCTAGACGCCATAAAGGTAACGATTCGATAAACATCCTATGTATGATTATTGAATTGTATTAATGTATTGAACGTTTCTCGGGGCAAAACTTTTAAACTTCCGCTGCGCCCCCGGGAACGGGATCCGGATCCGCTATTGTCGCCATCAGTGGTATCAGAACAAAAGCTCGGATCCTTCAATACATTTATTGCATGAATTGTATCGAATCTCAAATTTTTCAGAACAACAAAAAAAAAATTAGAAACCGGCTGAGGCGCCGCCGCGCGTGGCGGTGCCTCCGGCGCGCATGATCGCTCGCTGGCCGCGCGATGGCCAGGTTGAGGTCGCGCGATGGTCGCATGCTGGCCGGCCGTGGGCAACGGCCACGCGCAAGATGTTGCGCAACGTCGGGCGCAACTTGGTTGCGCTATGGGCTGCGCAAGTCGCAGCGGCGTGCGGCCATGCGCCATCCCGCGTTTCTCCGGCAGCGTTGCGACGTCTAATTTCTTCTAGATGTTGTTCGGGCCTGTCCCGGGCAGTCCATGAACTTTTCGGGCCAATATTCGATATTGGATCGATTTTGGTCGGACCAAAATTGATTTTGAAATTTTTGAGATTTTGGGCCTAAAATTGGTTTAAGCCCAATATGATGCAATTAAAATTACAAAATGTGATTTTAGTTATGAAATATGATTTTATAATTAAAATATGATTTTGTTGATTAAAATTTGATTTTATCGACAAAATGCGATTTTATTTGTAAAATGCGATTTTATAATTAAAATATGATTTTGTAGGAAATTATCAAATTTGATTTGATTATTTAAATTTATGTCAATTAATTAGATTGATTGCATGTTTGGGATGATCGAGAGCCGTGCCCAATGTGTTAGGTGTATCCTATAGGTTTTGCGATTTTGGTTTATATATATTGTTGATATCGTTATTAAAGTGGGTCTGTTTGTGGCCCGTTCCCTCCCTACAAATTTGTATCCCAATGTGTCATGGAAATTTAAATGTAAATTACTAGATTTAGTGGGAGGACATTTGAAGACGGTGAACATGACGATCAAAGATATAGAATATCGAAGATCTGTAAAACCGGAAGTAATTGTAATAGGATTGCATTGCATATTGCATTTCACATAGGACTGGACCCAGGTCCGTGATTGGCAACCACGGACCGCATAGCTCTCGCGATCGATCATTCCAAATTTTATTTATATATTCTATATATGTTGCATCCGCATGTTTTAAATCATGATTTAAAATATTGATGAGACCAAATTTTCAAAAATAAAATCCCTCGTTTTAAATACGATTTAAAACTAATATCAAGATTAAAAGTTTATTCGATAAACTAAGGGAATTTAAATATGTTTAAATTATCCATACCTTCCATCAACAACTGGTTTTCTCTTGTGACTGGTCTCATTTCAACGTTATGTTTCCTAAAGTCGAATTCGATACTCAGTAAAGTTTTAAAAATGGGAAGCGAGAGATTTAAATTATTGAACCCGATGATGTTTAAGAAATTTGAAAGAAAGAAAAGGATGTTAATGGAACCAAAGTTTATTTTAAGATTATGGCATAGATAGTTGACGGTCTCCAAGGAGAAGGGTGAGCAGTTGTCTAGATGTCGACTGCCCTTTAATATGAGCTATATGCTAAAACTGATATCGGAAGTCATTTTGTTCAAAGTGCAACACGGACCATGAGGAGCTTATATGACATAAATCTAAAGAAAAGATATTGATGATAAGAGCTGGGCTATTATCCCCTGTCTCCAAGATTTAAGAAAGAAATGTTTATGAAATATTTATGTATTTTCAGATGTCTGTCTGCGTTAAATGAAATTATTATTATTCAGGTTTTACTTGCTGAGCCCCTAGGCTCATTAGCTTTTAAAATGGTGCAGGTATGACAGCTGAGGAGCGAACAGGAGGTGAAAGCTGATACCAGCTGCTGGGTGATGTTGTGTTTATCAATGGCCAGCGTTTTCCGTGTCATAGTTATTACTGTTTTGTATCTAAGAAATACTGTATTGAAATAAATTACAACAGCTGTTTATTCATGTAGAAATTCGGATGTTGTAAATCGAAATTGCAATTATCAATGAAATGGTTTTCCGCAAATGTCTTCAGTAGTTGGCGCGCAAATAAGTATCTGATAGTCTTTGAGTTGTCTTGTGTTTCTAGTTCTTTTAAGTTATAAGGAATACAGCTTATAACAAATTATCTTTTAGCCTTCTTTTGTTTCAAAAATTTTTATTTACCCCAAATATCGTGGCCCCGTTGGGTTCGGGTGTCACAGTTTGTCCTTCTGAGTCAATTGAGTCATCGGCTTTGCTTTACTAGAAAATCCCTCAATGAAACGACGATAATAGCCAACCAGCCCCAAGAAACTGCGAATCTATGACACATTCCTGGGACGCTCCCAGTTCAGAACAGCATCAACCTTACTAGGATCCTTGGAAATCCTCTCGGCTGAAATAACATGACCCAAGAAAACGACGCGATCCAGCCAAAACTCACACTTGGAGAATTTAGCATACACCTGCTGGTCTCTCAACGTCTGAAGGACAATTCGCAAATGTTCCTTATGCTCCAAAGGAGTCTTAGAATATACCAAGATTGTTGGGAGGGCACTTCCAGATCACGCCTCCCGGCGAGGCAGCGGAAGAATAAAAACAATACCGGGAGACGATCAATACAATAAATAACAAACATGCTATGACATTCATAGGGCGTTTAAGATTGCTACCTTGCTGGCAACTCGTGCCTGGCTCCGACCAGTTTCTCGAGGAAACCGGCACTTCACGGTAGGCGGCGGTAGATAACGTCAATCAGGTCCACGACCAGAGACAGGATTCCTTCGTCAGCCTGTACTAGAAGTCCTGACGAGATCGGCGCGGATGGATTCTCCTCGACAAGATTGGCCGGAAACAATTTTCCGGCGAAGAGAGGCGGCGGCGGCGGCGGGGCTATTTGAGGAGAGGAAGGGGCGGCGCTTGATGCTTAGGGTTAGGGTTAATGCTTAAGTGTTTTATGATTAGGTCTAAGTCTATATTAAATAGACTTGGTGATGGGTTTGGATCCGGCCCAACGGGCCCGTGTCCAACGGATGAACATTCGGTTCATCCCCATCACCGAGACTTCATCGTAACTCTGATCGCCGATCAGATCGGACCGATCGACTCAGTTTCCAAAACTGAACATTATGATCTTGAAAACCATTTTTCAGAACCCCAGTGCAAAATGACCGTTTTGCCCCTCAACGTCGGGAAATCTCGATTTGACCCCTGTTGACTTTTAGGAAGTCGCACTCCCCGAAATCCTCTTCTCATGCTCAACATATTGAGCTCAGTATCCGTGCGGGAATCTCGAATCCAGTACTTGTGTGACCCTCAATGGTTCAGGGATACAGCTAGCCGTGGGCCCACAACCATTGTGGCTCCGGAATCACAATTCTGGACCTGCCCAACGGATCATGGTAAAAGCGTCTAGCAACATCGCCTCATGATCCCCTACGTATCACTGATAGTGCCTGCAAGAACCAGTTGGTCGTGGTTAGCGTACAGTACGGTCCTTTCAATCCATATATCCCGATCAGATCAACGACCATTGGTAAATCGAGAGTCGTTATAGATCTGATAGCTATGCATACATCTTGGAGATCGAATAGTGACTTCACGAGTGTAACTAGGTAAACACATTTACCTAAAACACTTCTAGTACTCTGGCCAGAGATTTATACACTATTATCCCCTCAGATAGCATAGGATATCCACGCATGTCTGCGAGCGGTGAATCCTCGACAACGATGCATCGACTCCTACATGCATCGGGGTCTCACCCACTCCCGCCGCCTAATGACCCCAAGTGAGTCGGCAAACGAGTCAAAGTGAGACGCCTATCATGTAGAGTCTCAATGACGTTTCGAGTCGTGAGGACTAATCAGTACAACCAAGACCTCGGACTTATCCACTCGACAAATGGTAACCACTTGGAAAGTCCGAACGAGGGTAGTTCGATAGATCACCTGGTCACTATCTATCTGCATGCTCAGAACATCACAATGTTCCCTACCAATGAAACATGGTACTTCACATCGCAGATACTAGTCTCTAGCTCGGGCGGCCTTATCCTCATTTTGACGGCCCAATAGACTAGGAACATGTTCAGAATACACAGTGACTATTAGATGTGTTTCATGATAGTCGTAATACCCACTATCACATCTAACATACACGTTAGTGCATTCTAGGTCTTTACTCAACGCAATTGTTAATCATCATACAACACAATGAAAATAAAGAATGCCATATAAGTAAATGCGAATATCATATATAAAGATTGTCATATACAAGAGTCTATAAATCCACACGCCACAAGTTGGCTAGTTGGGCATCTACTCTAACAATATCCCACTTGCCCTAAAGCCAACTACTCATCAGACGCAGTCCCATTGTTTCGCGATGTTTTTCAAACAACGGTCCAGGCAAGGGCTTCGTAAGTGGATCAGCAACGTTGTCTGCAAAGGCAACTCTCTCAACTGCTATGTCACCTCTAGCCACAATATCCCGGATTATGTGGTATTTCCTCAGTATGTGTTTGGATCTTTGGTGAGACCTAGGCTCCTTTGCTTGCGCAACGGCACCCGTGTTGTCGCAGTACACCGGAACTGGACCAACTCCATTAGGAATGACGCCCAACTCTTGGACAAAATTCCTTATCCAAACGGCCTCCTTGGCAGCAGCTGATGTTGCGATGTACTCAGCCTCAGTGGTTGAATCCGCGATGGTGTCTTGCTTGGAACTCTTCCAAGAGACAACACCACCATTGAGCATGAATACAAATCCAGAGGTTGATTTCGAATCATCCACGTCACACTGGAAGCTAGAATCAGTGTAGCCTTCCAGTTTCAGTTCACCACCCCCATAGACCATGAACATATTCCTAGTCCTTCGTAAGTACTTAAGAATATCCTTCACAGCCTTCCAATGTAATTGGTAGGGGTTGGCCTTGTAGGGGGTCGTGACACTCAGAGCATATGCGACATCCGGTCTAGTCGAGATCATGCCATACATAATACTACCTATTGCCGATGCATATGGTACACGTGCCATACTCTCTATCTTCTCATCAGTTTTTGGACACATAGACTTAGATAGAGTGACCCCGTGGCACATAGGTAGGTGTCCTCTCTTGGACTCTTCCATAGAGAACCTCTTAAGTATGGTATCGATGTTGGTAGCTTGGGTGAGTCTGAGCATCTGTTTAGATCTATCCCGATAGATCTGTATTCCAAGAATATAGGATGCTTCACCCATGTCCTTCATCAAAAATCTACCAGATAACCATACTTTAGTTGACTGCAGCATTCCTACATCATTCCCAATTAGTAGAATGTCATCAACATAAAGTACGAGGAACATCACAGCACTTTTAACTACCTTCTTGTAAACACATGGCTCCTCGGGATTCTTGATGAAACCAAATTCCTTAATTGTTTCATCAAATCTCAGGTTCCAACTTCGCGATACTTGTTTGAGACCGTAGATCGATCTCTGAAGCTTGCATACCTTATGCTCGCTTCCAACAGATGTGAAACCCTCAGGCTGCGTCATATAGATCTCTTCCTTAATGTTTCCATTAAGGAACGCAGTTTTCACATCCATTTGCCATATCTCATAGTCGTACCATGCGGCTATGGCTAACAAGATTCTAATTGACTTGAACATTGCGACTGGCGAGAAGGTTTCATCATAGTCAACACCTTGCCTTTGAGTGTAACCTTTCGCGACCAGTCGTGCCTTGTAGGTCATTACCTAACCATCAGGCCCAAGTTTCCTCTTGTATACCCATTTTCACCCAATAGGAACAATTCCTTCGTGAGGGTTAACAAGAGTCCAAACTTGGTTAGCATGCATTGAGTCAAACTCAGACTGCATTGATTCAAGCCACAAATTTGAATCAGCATCGGAAATTGGCTCCTTGAAAGTTCTTGGATCAGATCCAAAAACTTGATCACCTTGATCATCTTCAAGGAGAAAACCATATCTCTAGGGAGCCCTAGGAACCCTTTCGGATCTCCTATGTGTGACCATTTCTGGTATTGGCTCTGTAGGTGCAGGAGACTCACCTGGTACTTCGATTGGATCTCGAACCTCTTCGAGTTCTACTATTTTGCCTTTTCTATCAAGTAGAAATTCCCTTTCCATAAAGGTGGCATTCCTAGAAACAAACACTTTTGTTTCACTGGGATAGTAGAAGTAGTATCCAATGGAATTCTTTGGATACCCAATGAAGTAGCATAAGATGGATCTCGTATCCATCTTATCTCCCACTGTCTGCTTCACGTAAGCAGGACATCCCCAAATCCTCATGTATGAGTACTTGGGTGGTTTGCCCATCCATATCTCATATGGAGTCTTATCCACTGCCTTGGTGTGGACATTGTTCAACAACATTACCGCCGTTTCGAGCGCATAGCCCCAAAACGAGGTAGGAAGTTCAGTGAAGCTCATCATAGATCGAACCATGTCCAACAAGGTCCGATTTCGACGCTCCGCTACACCATTGAGCTGTGGTGTGGCCGGAGGGGTCCACTGTGCGAGAATCCCATTCTCTTTCAGATAATCTTAAAATTCAGCACTTAAGTATTCACCACCTCGATCGGATCAAAGTGCTTTAATACTTTTGCCTAATTGATTTTCCACTTCAGCCTTGAATTCTTTGAACCTTTCAAAGGATTCAGACTTGTGCTTCATTAAGTACAAGTACCCATACCTAGAGTAATCGTCGGTAAAGGTGACGAAGTATGTGTGACCGTATTTAGTACCAATACTAAACGGGCCGCACACATCAGTATGGATCAAATCCAATAGGCCTTGAGCACGCTCACCCTTGCTCTTGAAGGGTTGCTTAGTCATCTTTCCCTTAAGACAAGATTCACAAGTCGGTAGGGAGTTGATGTCTGACAGATCAAACAAGTCACTCCTAACTAACTTGTTCATCCTACATAGAGAAATATGACCTAGCCTAGCGTGCCAAAGTTGTGCTGGGTTCAAGTTATCGTGTTTCCGTTTAATCATTGTTGTATGTGCTTTGACATTGCGAGTTGGAACGTCTTTTAATTTTAAGGTGTATAAATCGTTTTCGCGTTCCCCAATTCCTATTAAACATTCATTCTTGTAAATATTGCAAATCGAATTAGCAAACACACAAGAATATCCATCACTATCAAGCATAGAAACAGAAATAATGTTCTTTATTAATTCGGGAACAAATAAAACGTTTCTCAATAACAACTTAAAATCAGAAGACAGAAATAAATAAACATCTCCTATAGCTACTGCAGCAACCCTTGCTCCATTGCCAAGCCTCAAGTGGGTCTCACCCTCTCTAAGACGTCGGCTTCTTGTCATCACCTGCAAATCATTGCAGATATGAGATCCACATCTGGTATCAAGTACCCAAGAAGTCGAATTAAGAGACATAATTATTTCAATATAGAACATACATTTCGCAGTTCGCAACTGCTCGAGGTACTCCTTGCAGTTCCTCCTCCAATTCCCAGCCTTGTGGCAGTGGTGGCAAACATCCTCAGACTTGTTTGGTTTGGAAGCCCTTGCCTTTGGCTTCTTGGCCGACTTTTCCTCCTTCGCAGGAGCAGAACGCTTCTTGCTCTTGCGTCTGGGCCCCTTCTTCGCAGAGGAAGAAGAGCCCAGAAGGAGGACGGGTTTGTCCTTCTTTATGGTCCCTTCAAACACTACAAGCATGTTAACTACCTCTTCGAGGGTGGCTTCCAGCTTGTTCATGTTGAAGTTGACCACAAAGGGGTCAAATGCAGCGGGTAGCGAGAGGAGAAGTACATCCACCGACAGCTCTTGTGGAAGTGCGATATCAAGGCCCGACAGCTTTTCAACGAGCCCAATCATACGAACCCCATGCTCGCGGACCGAAGTCCCATCGCGCATGCGGCTTGTCATAATCTCCTTGACAGCCGTGAACCTCTCATGTCGAGAGTTCTCCCCATACAGTTCCTTGAGATGAAAGAGTATGGCAGAAGCATACTTTGTCTTCTCAAAGCGCCGTTGCATTTCGTTGGACATCGATGCCATCACATAGCATCGAGCTTTAACCTCGTCGTCCCGCCATTGGTTAAGCGTAATCAGCTATTCAGGGCTGATATCGACAGGGGTTTCCTCCGGAGGGCACTTCTCTATCGTATAGAGGAGCTTCTCCGAAGCCAATACAAGATTGAGGTTGCGGAGCCAGTCTTGGTAGTTCAGACCGATGAACCTGTTGCTATACAGTATAGCAGCGAGTGGGTTTTTCATCGAAACCATTTTATATGCAGTAATACTGAAAAGGAAAACAGACATGCATCACTAACTATATATAAAATAAACGCTAAGACATAAAACATGGTCGTTAAGTTTTATGAATTACCCTCCCACTATTTTAACGATTCACCACCCTCTAATGAAATCGAGAAACCAAATTTTTTTAGTGGGTACACGGAGCCCAATCAAGCGATCATGGACCCGAATAATATCAGCCATCCATGACCCCCAAAAGGTAGTTTCCGATTGCAACCGGTGCAACCTCCATGTATTCACCTCACGTCCAGTAAGGGCCCAATAATATGACGCCGTTTACTATCACGTGTCAAGATGACCCATCAATGTTGAGTCGTGAAGGACGGTCCCCTTAACGTCCCCAATAATATGAGCCAAAGTTAAAGGGAGTTCCAACCGACTCACAACAGTTGTCAATGGCGTGGACAGCTTTCCGGCATACATGACACCCTCAATAATATGAGCCGGGCCATGTATACGGGTAGCATCGACGTACACCCATTGTTGATGGAAGGTAGGGTTAATTTAAACAATTTTAAATACCCTTTAGTTTATCAAATAAACATTTATCTTGGGCCAGCGCGCATGGCGTTGCGCGCGCTGCTGCGCGCGCGATGGTCCGCCGCGCGGCCGGCCGGTCGTGAGTTTTAAAAATTTTGGTTTTTACGATTTGAAAAGGAGATTTTGATACAATAGGGCAGTACTGTATTGATCAGATCCGAAAACCTTGGCTCTGATACCAGTGTTGGGAGGGCACTTCGGATCCGGATCACGCCTCCCGACGAGGCAGCGGAAGAATAAAAACAATACCGGGAGACGATCAATACAATAAATAACAAACATGCTATGACATTCATAGGGCGTTTAAGATTGCTACCTTACTGGCAACTCGTGCCTGGCTCCGACCAGTTTCTCGAGGAAACCGGCACTTCACGGTAGGCGGCGGTAGATAACGTCAATCAGGTCCACGACCAGAGACGGGATTCCTTCGTCAGCCTGCACTAGAAGGCCTGACGAGATCGACGCAGACGGATTCTCCTCGTCAAGATTGGCCGGAAACAATTTTTCGGCGAAGAGAGGCGGCGGCGGCGGCGGAGGCGGCGGCTATTTGAGGAGAGGAAGGGGCGGCGCTTGATGCTTAGGGTTAGGGTTAATGCTTAAGTGTTTTATGATTAGGTCTAAGTCTATATTAAATAGACTTGGTGATGGGTTTGGATCCGGCCCAACGGGCACGGGTCCAACGGATGAACATTCGGTTCATCCCCATCACTGAGACTTCATCGTAACTCCGATCGCCGATCAGATCGGACCGATCGAATCAGTTTCCAAAACTGAAAATTATGATCTGAAAAACCATTTTTCAGAACCCCAGTGCAAAATGACCGTTTTGCCCCTCAACGTCGGGAAATCTCGATTTGACCCCTGTTGACTTTTAGGAAGTCGCACTCCCCAAAATCCTCTTCTCGTGCTCAACATATTGAGCTCAGTATCCGTGCGGGAATCTCGAATCCAGTACTTGTGTGACCCTCAATGGTTCAGGGATACAGCTAGCCATGGGCCCACAACCATTGTGGCTCCGGAATCACAATTCCGAACCTGCCCAACGGATCATGGTAAAAGCGTCTAGCAACATCGCCCCATGATCCCCTAGGTATCACTAATAGTGCCTGCAAGAACCAGTTGGTCGTGGTTAGCGTACAGTACGGCCTTTCAATCCATATATCCCGATCAGATCAACGACCATTGGTAAATCGAGAGTCGTTATAGATCCGATAGCTATGCATACATCTTGGAGATCGAATAGTGACATCACGAGTGTAACTAGGTAAACACATTTACCTAAAACACTTCTAGTACTCTGGCCAGAGATTTATACACTATTATCCCCTCAGATAGCATAGGATATCCACGTATGTCTGCGAGCGGTGAATCCTCGACAACGATGCATCGACTCCTACATGCATCGGGGTCTCACCCAATCCCGCCGCCTAATGACCCCAAGTGAGTCGGCAAATGAGTCAAAGTGAGACGCCTATCATGTAGAGTCTCAATGACGTTTCGAGTCGTGAGGACTAATCAGTACAACCAAGACCTCGGACTTATCCACTCGACAAATGGTAACCACTTGGAAAGTCCGAACGAGGGTAGTTCGATAGATCACCAGGTCACTATCTATCTGCATGCTCAGAACATCACAATGTTCCCTACCAATGAAACATGGTACTTCGCATCGCAGATACTAGTCTCTAGCTTGGGGGGCCTTATCCTCATTTTGACGGCCCAATCGACTAGGAACATGTTCAGAATACACAGTTACTATTAGATGTGTTTCATGATAGTCGTCATACCCACTATCACATCTAACATACACTTTAGTGCATTCTAGGTCTTTACTCAACGCATTTGTTAATCATCATACAACACAATGAAAGTAAAGAATTCCATATAAGTAAATGCGAATATCATATATAAAGATTGTCATATACAAGAGTCTATAAATCCACACGCCACAAGTTGGCTAGTTGGGCATCTACTCTAACAAAGATGTCGTCAATGAACACTATCACGAACTGATCTATGAACTCTCTGAAAATCCGGTTCATCAGATCCATAAAGACTGCAGGCGCATTGGTCAACCCAAACGGCATAACCAGAAACTCGAAGTGTCCGTACCTCGTGCGAAAAGCAGTCTTTGCGACATCTTGATCTCTTACTCTCAGCTGATGGTACCCGGAACGCAAGTCAATTTTCGAATACACCGCAAAACCTTGCAGCGGATCAAACAGATCGTCGATCCTGGGTAACGAGTACTTGTTCTTAACAGTCGCTTTGTTCAACTGGAGGAAATCAATGCACATCCTCATTGAGCCATCCTTCTTCTTCACAAACAAAATGGGCGCTCCCCACGATGACATACTAGGTCGAATGAAACATTTCTCCAGAAAATCGTCCAACTGCACCTTGAGTTCTCTCAACTCCGCAGGCGCCAAACGATACGGGGCACGATAAATCGGAGCTGTGCCAGGAACCAGCTCAATGCTGAATTCAATCTCCTGCCTCGGAGGAAAACCAGGAATCTCCTCCGGGAACGCATCGGGAAAATGTCGCACCACGGGAATGTCGCTAAGCTGCACACGAGAAGAAGAAGACGCATCCAAAGCATAGATCATGACGCCAGCATTCCCTAAGGACAACAGACTGAACATCTCCATCGCTGAGACTAACGGGATCTTCGATCGAGAATCTTGGCCGATTCCTCAAACTGCCCCTACCTCTACCACGACGTCTAGGCGGCATCTACGAATACACTCAACGGGATAAGCAACACAGAATGAGAACAACATAGATATCACAACAATAAGCATCACATAAACACATAAGTAAAGCACATGCAACACACGACGTTGTGCCTAGACTCAAGTGTGATCAAAGAAATCGAGCTTATCCCAGCTTAAGCTCTGATAGCAAAAATTTCAGGCCACGTGCTCACAAAAGAGATAAAACACGCAAACACAAGCAGAAGCTACTAAAAAGTGGGTAATTTTTTTTTTTTTGCTTTTTTCCTGACGGTTTAAAACAGTATAATTTAAAATAGTACGATACTCAAAGTAATCCCAGTTTAACAACAAACCAACAAAACAAAGGCTACAAGCCCCCAACAACCAATACAGCATAACATGTATCAGACACCTGGTAACAACCACAACCGAATATAACAGACTACAACAAAAGCACAGGGCATCCCTTGGCTAACAATACTGATACATATAAATATGCTATAAGATACTGGGATACTCTAACCACCTCCTGGGGCATCTCTAGCTGGGTCAGCTCCACGACCAGCTGGATAACCTGAACTACAAAACAGGCAAGGAAAACAACCAAGCCCCAGAGGGACATGGGGTCAAACCCCAGTACGGAGAGCAACTATAAAACAGCAGTAAACAGCAAGAATAAAATGCAGATTCTATGCATGTGACCAGGGACAACCACCAGAAGCTACAACCAAGGAAAGGAGCCAAAGAACTCAATGCATAGCTCAACGGAATCTGCAACAACAGTGGCCACGGGGTGTGTTCAAATTGTGGTAATGAGCCACTCTCCTTGACACTACACCCGAATACCAGATGCATCAAACAACTCAACCTGCCGTTGCCTCGCCCATGAACTTTGGTAGTTAACCACTCGGTGCATGGTGGCTAACAAACCCAACAGGGAGATGAGAGTGCGGTATTGCCGCTCGCCCTTGCATCCTGGTAAGAAAACAGAGCAACAACAACGAAACAATGGCTGCAGAAGCTGAAATGAAATAACATGCCGATGAGTGTATGCAACATGCTGGACAATCAACAAGCATAATCATATGCACAACAGCAATTACACCAGGCAATTATACAAGGCATAACCCTCGGCCAGCATCTACAACCAGGGCAGAAACAATTCAGCAACCAGCCATTTTATCCAAGCCATAAACACGCTGATTTTACAATCTCAACCTGTACCTGATTCGTGAAACAATTACCACAATTCAAGCCTCGAGAGATCTGAATCCAACCTGCTAAACATACGCAAGATCTCAGGCATTACACCACAAAACTCACGGCCAACCAAAGAAAGTCACGACTGGAATCCATACACTTAAAACCAGCGCTCAATTCTAACCCAAACAACTTAACAGGAAGCTCAAATCAAGGCTAGGAACAAGATTTCAACAACTAAAACTAACGGCTACCTGAACAGCAAAATACACGCACGAAAACAACAACTTCGTGCTTTTGCTCCAGCCAATGATAGCCTCCAAAATTGGTATGAGATGAAAGAGCTTTTCAATAGGAGTCCAACGCTACCTCCAACGTGACAAACGGTGGCTGGAATCGACGGGAATTTTCCGGAGAAGCTCACGATGAACAGTAACCCGAGAGTTAGAAGCGAAGAACGAAGTTGGGAGAAAATTTGCTAAGTATGGAATCTGTTTCAATAATTGAAGGCCAACGCTTCCAATATATACACACGTGAAAGCTAGTTAAAAATTCCATCGACAAAACCAGACGATGCACTACTAAAATCCCAACCAACAGTCACAAAACAACCCAACGGCTGGTCGCTGCTTACGACTGGTCCTCAAACCCAAAAGCTGGTGTCTTACACAAGCAGCAGCTGGTCGCTAACCCAATGTCTGGATTGCCTAACAACCAAAAGCTGGTCGTCGCGTTCCAATTAAATCAAACGGAGTCGCATAACCCCAACGCCTGGATTCCTTAGCGTTAACCAAAACGACGACGTTCACCTCACGGTACAGGAACGCTGACCCACGTTGACATATGCTCTCAGCAAAACAACCAGACGTCACACACGGGAACAGACCTCTCATGCAAACGTTACACTCAAAACGACGTCTCACCTCCTACGTCATCAAATCCGGTCGCTAAATCTCGCGCGCTACAGGAACTTTGACTAGCGTTGACGTCTGGTGAACTAAACGCACACAACGTCTGGTGAACAAACCAACCAGACTTCACCTACGTCACCTGCTCCTGCGAAATGGCTTCGTTGCAAATAATTCAAACGAAAGCATATCCAACCCGATACAAAACATGCTAAGGCAACGTCTGAATCACGAATGCGCTACAAGATCTCTCGCAAGCGCTAAACCAGCGATAGCAGATTCCTCTCACGAACAAAACCAGATCTCACAAAACAGATCTCTAGCTCAAAAATACCAAAATTTCCAGAATTGCTCTATATGTGATTTCCGACCCGAAAATGCAAACGAAACCTCCAACAAGAATTACGAACACCCAGAATTCCTCAAAAACCGATTAATCCAACAATTAATCTTTTATTTATTTCAGGTCCTACAGTTTGTGTTTAGCGTTCCAGACTTCACCATGGTGCTGTGCGACGTCGTTTTAGCGTTAGTGCTATTTCCAGCTTTTAGCGTTTTAATGTTCAGATTTCACCACAGTTTTGAGTAACGTAGCGTTTAGCATTTTTGCCTTCAGATTTCTTCGTGTTTTGGAGCGACCGATGACTTGTGAGATATGTTGTTTGTTGTGTTGCGTTCAGAAATCTTGAGAGCTGATTCTGTCGGTGGCTAATTAACCAGATTTCATGCGTGCATAAATTAGAAGCGCTGGCCTTCAATTATTGGATCAGATCCCATACTTAGCGATTTCTCCCGACTTTCGTTCTTCGCTTCTAACTCTCGGTTACTGTTCACCGTGAACTTCTTCGGCAAATTCCCGTCGATTCCGGCCACCGTTTGTCACGTTTGAGGTAGCGTTGGACTCCTCTCGTCAAGCTATTCCATTCCTTACCGATTTTGGAGGCTGTCGTTGGCTGGAGCAAAAGCACGAAGCTGCTATCTTCGGCAGTGTGTTTGTGCGTGCAGGTAGCCTTTTGGTTTTAGCTTTGTGATATTGTTCCTAGCCTTGTTTTAAGCTCTCTGTTAAGTTGTATTATTGGATTTGAGCGCCGTTTTTAGTGTATAGACCCAAAAAGATAATTCTGTCAAGTCAAAATTCGCACTTGCTGAACTTGGCGTACAATTGCGAGTCTCTCAATCTCTGCAACACCAATCTGAGATGCTCCTTATGCTCTCTCATGCTCCTCGAATACACTAGGATGTCATCTATGAAGACGATCACGAATCGATCGATGTATTCGCTAAAGACGCGATTCATCAAATCCATGAAAACAGCTGGGGCATTCGTCAACCCAAACGGCATGACCAGAAACTCATAATGCCCATATCGAGTCCAAAAAGCTGTCTTTGCCATGTCAGCATCTCTAATCCGCAACTGGTGATAACCAGAGCGCAAATCAATCTTCGAGTATACGACCGATCCTTGCAACTGATCTAACAAGTCATCAATCCTTGGCAAATGAGACTTGTTCTTCACCGTCGCCTTATTCAACTGTCGGAAATCCACGCATATCCTCATAGACCCATCTTTCTTCTTCACAAAAAGAATCGGAGCTCCTCAAGGCGACATACTCGGTCTGATGAAGCATTTCTCCAAGAGATCTCTCAACTGATCTTTGAGGTCTTTCAACTCTACTGGGGCCAACCGATACGGAGCTCTAGAAATCGGGACGGTATCGGGCACCAACTCGATGCTGAAGTCAATCTCACATCTTGGAGGGAATCCAAGAATCTCATCCGGAAACACGTCGGGAAACTCTTGGATGATCGGAATATCGATCAACTCCAATCAGGGCTCTTGGGAAACGTCGAGTGCGTAAATCATAAATCCAGCATTATCCAGCGATAGCAGGCTAAACATCTCCATGACGCTGCGATCACTATGGCAGGCGTCTCCTCAGCCTGCTCTCTCGTCAAAGCGTTCGCCTGGGCCTGCTGTGGAATCTGGAACTGAGATCTCGAAGGAGCTCCAAACCTAGAAGGCTCATGGGTTTGGAATCCAGATCGCTGGGTAGGGGCAAGAAACTGCGGTCTCTGAGAAGAACCACCAGCCGATCCCTGCTGCGAAGGAACTGAAGACTGACCCCTAAACAAAGGACATACTCTTTGAAAATGTCAGGGCTGTCCAAAGTTATGGAAAAACCCCTGAACTCCACGACATTGCGAAGTCGGATGCCTTCCCCCACACTGTCCACAAGACATGCTGCCTGAACCACTGCCAGAACCAGAACTCGCCGAACCAGAGGAACTCGAATTCGCCTTCTTCTTGAACTGTTTCCCTCGATGTCAAAGCCTTTGGCTATTTGACTGCTGCTGCGACCCTTGAGGATAATGGAAAGATTACGACGCATCCTGCACAGGCTGATAGGTGCGTCCAGCAGTCAGCTGAGTCGGAGAATCCTCCTCCGGTAAACTCTCCTCAATGTCCACTGCTCGGTTCACTGCCTCAATGTAGGTTGCAGGTGAACCAGACAAAACCATCCGGTACAGATCAGGCCTCAAGCCTTTCAGAAATTTGTTCCTCTTCGTCCTCTCCTGGTTGGCTACGTGTGGCACATAGATCAAAAAAGCAGAAAACTGTCGGGCATACTCAGCCACTCGCAAGTTACTCTGCTTCAGGTTGTCGAACTCTTGCTCGCGACTGTTATAGAAGGACTCCGGGGTATACTCCTGTCGGAACGCCTCACAGAAGCTCTCCCAAGTGATCACAGCCCCACTATCACGAAGGATACGAGAAGTACCTCTCCACCAGCGCTGCGCATTGTCTCTCAGCTGCAACACCGCTAGCTTCAGTCGTTTCTCGGGATAGTACCCCAGAGTATCAAACAAATCCTCCATCTGAACTAACCAAGCCTCAGCCGTCGCACCACCCGTCGGAGCAGTAAACGTCGGAGGGTTCGTCCGCTTAAACCTAGCTAAGACTAACTCCATCTCACCAATCCATCTCGTAACATTCTCAACCTACTGATTGCCATCGTCACTATCCGAGGCCCTAGACTCCTCAGCTGAACGTCTAGAAGTCCTACCTCTACCTCTCCTCGGCGGCATCTAAAACAAATCTAGAGGTAAGATCTCACAGCAGATATATCACATAGACAGATAAAAGATCACATAAGTCACAGAGTCAATCAAAATCAAATCAAAACTCTGTGCCTAGACTCGAGTGTAATCAAAGGAAATCGAGCTTATCCCAGTTGAAGCTCTGATACCAAAAATGTCAGGCCCCGTGCTAATCACACAAGATTACAACACAATTAATCACATAATCACGGAAGCGTAAAACAGGGCTTAAAAATTTTTCGAAATCATTTGGGCCTGAACTCAAAATCATCATTCAAAATATTCATAATCAAAATACGAGTTAACTCAAACTCATACAAAGCAGGTAACAACAAGTCTCATTTCAAATGCAGATCCCCAATACATAAAAACACGGGGCATCCCGCGGTTCAATACATATCATAAAATAAACTAGGACTCAAGGGAACGGGGATCGACCAGCTGGCACTCCACTCGGGACAAACAACACAAAAGCAGGAAAAAGAAAATACGAGGTCAAGCCTCAGTACGAAGAGCTATCAAAACAGCTAATCATGCAACATGCTATAATCAATGCTATGAAATGCATGAGGGCTATCAAGGATCGGATAGCTAGACCAGTGTATCAACTGGAAAATCATCTCAATTAGCCTCTATACCCGCACGGTGTATCAACCGGGGAAATCATCGGTCCGTGATCTTCAGAGCCCCTCAGCCCATCACAGCTCGGTGGTAGACGCTCGAATCCGGCAGTCACCACTCCGATGATAGCGTTGGACTTTTCAGGCACGACACATCTGTCGGCCAGTCACAACGTGGCTCTCAATCAGGTCATCAATCAATCTGTCAATCAGGCTCAAGATGTATGCATGTATGCCAAATCAATATTCAATTCACAATGCATACAATTCAATACGTGAAAACAGAATGTACAACTCAAACAATTCAACAAACTGTATCACGTAAAAGCACAGAATCACATCAGCAGATTTCATAACATCAATCACAGCCATGTCCACGCTCAAAGCTATTAGAGTTGCTCCAATTCGTACCTCCAGCAGCTGATTTATACCTCACAGATCTCTCACCAGCACATCCGAACACAACTTACACTACCAGCTTTCTCCTGTCTTCGTCGTTCACGGCAGAATGCACCTGGGGTCTCAAATCCAAAAGCTCACAGCAAACAGAGGAAGGCTCGGTCAGATCTCACGAAGAACTTCGAACCAACAGCAACGTCACGCTTCCTTCCTCAACTCGTTCTACAGCCTCAACTAGGTAGCAATCGAAAGAGCTAAACAATGGGAGTTCAGCGCCACCAAAATTGTCCAAAACAAAGGCTGGAAACGACAAGAATCTAGGGAAGAAATGTTCGAGTGAACAGTAGCTAAAACGAGGGTTTCAGGAATATCGGTGTCTAAAAATGTTCTAAGTGTTGTCCAACACTTATAATTAGTTCCCCAATTTAAACGCTACTGGACAAGCCAATCACCAACAAAAACAGATTCCTGCATCAATATTTATCGCAAAACAGATTCCTCACATCTGCGCTTATACGTCCATCAGATTCCAGCGTTAACTCTAAACGCCCGCGCGCTAGCCCATACGACGTCGTACAGGTGACATCTGGATGCTCCAACGTTAGAGCGCATCAGATCCCTTCGCTCGCCCAATTCAAAACATGATAAGCGCTTTCGAACAAAACAACGATGCACCAACTAAAAGAAACGACGTCGCATCGCTCAAAACAGACTTCTCCCAACAAAACACGCTAGCGCTACACGCTGACACAGATCTCTACACGTGAATACCCGCCCCGCGTTCGACACAACGGAACAGATCTCTCGTCTCTCCAGTCAACCATAATCGTTGACTTACACGTGTACTCTTCCCGCTAGCTCTCGTATCCACGCGCTTTAGCCAACAGATCTCTCCTTCAAACGAGACATCCGAACCCTAAAAACGATGGCGTATCGCTTCAAGCGCTACACTCGACCACCAGATCTCTCTCTCCCTGGCAGATCACTCACTCCACCAGACTTCACCAAAACGACAGCGTTTTACTAAAAATTCGCGGCAACTCACGCGAACGTTCTGGGAATCAGATTTCTATCCAATTCTCATCAATTAAACTCAAATATCAACCAAATCTCACCCGATAAATCACGAACTAAATTCTGAACGATTTCCACGAGAGATCTGAAATTCTCAAATCAGGTTTCACCAAAAATCACAAAATCTGAAATCTAAAAATTCAAAAATTCTAAATTCGAATTTCTCAATCCTCACAGGAATCCACTTGGGAAGTGGAAGAGAAGATGAGACAAGAGTGGCCTCATCTGTTTGAGCTTTGACGGTGGAGTTGAGTTGGTTAGTTTTGGTGTTTTGTTGATTTTTTTCTACGTTTGCCTTTGATTTCGAGGACGAAATCTCTTAAGATGGGGAGAATGTGAGGATTGAGATTCGACAATTAGTGTCTAATCTAGTAATCAGATTTGGTTTGGGATTAGTCAAGGGAGTCGTGGATTTTCGAATATCCGATTTGAGAATTTTGTCGAATCTAGTTGGTGATTTTCAGATTTGACATAGAACTGTTCAGCTTTGAGTCGCTGGTTTCTATCGAATGAGAACTGAGTAGTCGAGCTTGTCAGGCATCGTGCACAACCCAGAGTTAAACCACGCAAAACAATAGCGGAAGCATACCAAAGTGGCTTAAAATTTTTGATTTGGCCTGACGATTAAAACATATAATTTAAAATACAACAATACTCAAAATATCCCAATAATTAAAATCACTCAGTACAACAGTACAACATTAAAACATATATCAAGTACCATACAACCACTACTACAAAGCACAGGACAACCCCCGGGTATCAGTATTGATACATAATATGCTATACGCTAACTGGGACACTCTAACCACCTCCTGAGGCACCTCCAGTTGGGTCTACTCCACGACCGGCAGAGTAACCATGATAACCTGAAACACACATAGGCAACAAACAACCAAGCCCCAGAGGGACATGGGGTCAAACCCCAGTACGAAGAGCAACTGAAAACAGCAGTTAGATAGCAATAGATAAAATGCAAATGCTATGCATGAGATCAAGGCTACAACCGAACACAGGAGCCAAAGGATTCCAAAGGCAGCTCAAAAACTGGAATCTGAATATAAAGCAGTGGCCACAATGTGTGTGAGAATATGGGAGCTACCCACTTGTCTCAGCACACGGTACCAGGTGCATAATCAACGCTCAACCTGCTGTTTCCCAACACATGAGATGTGGGAGCTACCCACTCCACTCACGGTGGCTAACAGACCCAGCAGGGAGATGAGGTACGGGAGTTATCCGCTCGCCTCTAACAGCACCCTGGCACACTCAAACAGCAAGCATAAGGCACGGCTACAAGAGATCTGAAACAACATGGAATAGATGCGTGTATGCAGTGCAACAAAATGCAACAGATAACAAGACAATGTACACAACATCACAAAACAGCAAGCATAAGCACATATCCATGCCAAATCTCAACGCTGTAAGCAAGCTCACATCCGTACCTCAAGTCTCTGTGCAACAATTACTACAAACTGGGTCCGAGCAACGTAGATCTCAAACCTGCTAAGCCAATTTCAAACAACTACTCAAGGATCAAAACACAGAAAAGAAACAGCTGGGAGCTACGAACTCGACCAGCGCTATACTACCCCTTTAACTCAACAGAGAGCTCTAAACAAACACAAGGCAGGGTCTGAACACTTACCCCAACAAGCTAGGACGGAATGCTAACAGACTACAAGGGGAGATGCCTTCGCACACCTCACCAACTTCAAGCAAACGTCCGAAAGCAATATACAAATTAAGCGTCTCAGCAAGAGAGTACAACACTAATCGCTAGTGCCAACGAAATCTGAACCCAAAACGGCGTCGATTCCGAAACTCAGATCTATCTCAAATCTGAAGACCAACGCTGCTCACTGTTGAGTCTCGTCCGCTAAACCAAAACGTTGTCATTCCAACTAAACCGAACAACGACGTACCACCACCCGCTACTGAAAACACGCTAGGAGACATCTGAATGCCCATGATATCAGACTTCTCCTAAAAACTGAAAACCAACAATCCAGCGACAACTGCTCACGTCACCACTGCTGAACGCTAGCACTCAGCGATGACCCACGCTAACTTCTGAACAGATCTCAATCCAAAATTCTAACTCTCCAGATCTATTCCAAGGACTTATACCAAACCCGATAGCTTCTCCAAGCACATCGACGCAAAGCTGATCACAATAAAACCCGATTATTTAACTCAATTAATCTCATCAGCTTTTAGGGTCTCACAGAGCTTGGCGCGAGGAGTGATGCGTCATCGTTTCGCAAAATTTAAGATGTCTCGCTAGTGGGTGAAATCTATTCAGGAGCATGACCAGATGTCAACGTGGGTCAACGGAGCTGTTTGGCAAGCGAACGTAGATGTGAGAGTTAGCACGGAGATGCCACGTGTTAGTCAACGTTTCTGTGTTGACAGCTGGTGTTAGCGCTAGAATCTGATGAGAGATCTGGATGAGCGTGAGTAGCAGTGAGTGCTGAGATCTGTTTCATAAGTGAGGCAGTACGACTTCGTTTTGCTTGTGCGAGCAGGAACCTTGGTACGTCGTTGTTTTGATTAGTTACGCTTGTGTTTAGCGTGTTAGAGTAAATGCCCAACTAGCCAACTTGTGGCGTGTGAGTTTTATTGACTCTTTGTATAACGATCTTTATTTATGAAATTCGCATTTCTTTTATGGCATTCTTTATTTTCATTATGTTATAATGTTAACAATTGTGTTGGATAAAGACCTAGGATGCACTATAGTGTAAGTTAGATGTGATACTGGATATGATGGCTATCATGAAACACATCTAATAGTCACTGTGTATTCTGAACTCGTTCCTTGTCGATTGGGCCGTCAAAATGAGGATAAGGCCGCCCGAGCTTGAGACTAGCATCTGCGATGTGAAGTACCATGTTTCATTGGTAGGGAACATTGTGATGTTCTAAGCATGCAGATGGATAGTGACCTGGTGATCTATCGAACTACCCTCGTTCGGACTTTCCAAGTGGTTACCATTTGTCGAGTGGATAAGTCCGAGGTCTTGGTTGTACTGATTAGTCCTAACTACTCGAAACTTCATTGAGACTCTACATGATAGGCACCTCACTTTGACCCGTTTATCGACTCAGTTGGGGTCATTAGGTGGCGGGATTGGGTGAGGTCCCGATGCATGTGGGAGTCGATGCTTCGTTGTCGAGGATTCACCGCTCGCTTTTATGCGTGGATATCCTATGCTATCTGAGGAGATAATAGTGTAATAAATCTCTGGCCAGAGTACTAGATGTGTTTTAGATAAATGAGTTTACCTAGTAACACACGTGATGTCACTATTTGATCTTCGAGATGTATGCATAGTTATTAGATCTCTAGCGACTCTCGATGTACGAATGGTCGTTGATCTGATCGGGATATATGTGTCGAAAGGACCGTACTGTACGCTAACCACGACCAACTGGTTCTTGCAGGCACTATCAGTGATACCTAGGGGATCATGGGGCGATGTTTCTAGGCACTTTACCTTGATCCGATGGGTAAGTCCGAAATTGTGATTTCGGAGTCACAATGGTTGTGAGCCCATGGCTAGCTGTATCCCTGAACCATTGAGGGTCACACAAGTACTGGTTTCACGATTCCCGCACGGAAACTGAGCTCAATGTGTTGAGCATAGGAGGAGGAATTTAGGGAGTGCGACTTCCTAAAAGTCAACAGGGGTCAAATTGCGATTTCCCATAGTTGAGGGGCTAAACTGCAATTTTGGACTAGGTGGTCTGAAAAATTGTTTTCGCATCATAATACTCAGTTTTGGAAACTGTGTAGATCGGTCCGATCAGATCGTCGATCTGAGTTATGATGAAGCCACAATGATGGAAATGAATCGAATGTTCATATGGACCTGGACATGACCCAGGCCCATTGGGCCGGTCCAAGCCCATCACATGTCTACTTATTATTGTCCTAGGGTTATTATGACACACACTTGAACTCTAAACCCTAGCAATAGCCGCCAATCCTGTCCCTACTCTCTCACGGCCGCCGACCGCCCTTACGCCGCCCGCCGCCCGCCGCGCCGCCGCCTGCCGCCGGTGCTCACGTGATTGGACTCGTTCCGATCACGTCAACGAGGAGATTCCGTTCGTATCAAATTCGTCAGCTCTTCTAGTGCAGACTAACGAAGGATTCCTGTTTCCAGTCTTGGACCGGATTAGGAGATATACCGCCGCCTACCGTTGAAGTGCCAGATTCCATGTGAATCTGGTCTGAGCCAGG
This sequence comes from Dorcoceras hygrometricum, assembly GCA_001598015.1. Classification (NCBI taxonomy): domain Eukaryota; kingdom Viridiplantae; phylum Streptophyta; class Magnoliopsida; order Lamiales; family Gesneriaceae; genus Dorcoceras; species Dorcoceras hygrometricum. The sequence goes on along the minus strand of KQ989574.1, from coordinate 43,222 downwards.
CGCCTAGACATCAGAAAGGTAACGGGATCCGGATCCGCCACTACGACAATAGTGGTATCAGAGCCAAGGCTCGGATCTATCAATAAATATTTGCGCCCGAATTGCATCTGATTTCAAAATTTCAAAAACAAAAAAAAAAATTTGGATCGGGCGCCGCCGCTCGGAACGTGCGCGCTTCGCACTGTAGCGTGCGGCGCCCGTGCGTACAACGTGCAGGCGACGGGCACTGTAGCTGCACACAGCTACAGTGCCGATGGCCGGCCACCATGCGCGCGCTGTGCGCGTAGGTGGCCGCACCGTGCGCACGAGTTGCGCGCGCAGCGTGCGGCCCCATGCCGCACGCTGTGCAGGCGGCGGTGCGCCGTCGTGCGGCGATACGAGGCGGTGTTGCGCACTGTTTTTGACTTCTAGGGTTTGTTTCGGGCCTGTCCCGGGCGGATTTCGGACAATATTTGATATTGGGCCATTTTGGTCGGACCAAAATTAATTTTCGGAATTTATGTGATTTTGGGCCTAAAATTGTTTTAAGCCCAATTTGATGCAATTAAAATTGACAAAATGTGATTTTATCTATAAAATATGATTTTATATTTAAAATATGATTTTGTTGGAAAATTATCAAATTTGATTTGATAGTTTAATTTATGTCAATTATTTGAATTGATTGTGTTTTGGGATGATCGAGAGCCGTGCCCAATGTGTTAGGTGTATGCTAGGTTTTGCGTATTTCTGTTGTAATATTGTTGATATCATTTACAAAGTGGGCCTGGTTTATGGCCCGTTCCCACCCCTTTAAAATTGTATCCCAATGTGTCATGGATATTTAAATGTAAATATTAGATTTAGTGGGAGGACATGTTTGAAGATGGTGGAGATGATGATCAAAGATATTGAAGACCGAAGATTTGTAAAACTGGAAGCAAATGTAATAGGATTGCATTGCATACTGCATTTCACCTAGGACTGGACCTAGGTCCGTGATTGGCAACCACGGACTGCGTAGCTCTCGCTAACGATCATCCCAAATGTTATATATGCGATATTTGTCTGTTGAATTCGCGCTTTAAATTGTGATTTAAAATTAATGAGACCGAATTTTCAAAATAAAAATCCCTCATTTTAAATATGATTTAAAATTAATATCAAGATTAAAAGTTTATTCGATAAACTAAGAGAATTTAAATTTGTTTAAATTTTCCTACCTTCCATCAACAATGAGTGTACGTCGATGCTACCCGCATACATGGCCCGGCTCATATTATTGAGAGGGTTATGTATGCCGGAAAGCTGTACACGTCATTGACACTCGCTGTGAGTTGGTTGGAACTCCCTTTAACATTGGCTCATATTATTGGGGACGTTAAGGGGACCATCCTTCACAACTAAACATTGATGGGTCATCTTGACACGTGATAGTAATCGGCGTCATATTATTGGACCCTTACTGGACGTGAGGTAAATACATGGAGGTTGCACCTGTTGCAATTGGGCTCTACCTTTTGAGGGTCATGGTTGGCTGATATTATTCGGGACCATGATCGCTTGATTGGACTCTGTGTACCCACTAAGGAAACTTGCTTTATCGATTTCATTACAGGGTGGTGAAATCGTTAAAATAGTGGGAGTGTAATTCATAAAACTAAATGACATTGTTTTATGTCTTAGCGCTTTTCATATATATTTAGTAATGCATGTCTGTTTTTCTTTTCAGTATAAAATTCTTTATAATGTCTTCGATCAAAAATCCACTTGCTGCTATACTGGATAGCAACAAGTTCACTGGTCTGAACTACCAAGACTGGCTGTGAAACCTCAATATTGTATTGGCTTCGGAGAAACTTCTCTACACGTTAGAGAAGAGCCCTCCGAAGGAAGCCCCTGCCAACATCAGCCCTGAGGAGCTGACAAAGCTGAACAAATGGTGGGATGACGAGCTTAAGACTAGATGCTATGTGATGGCATCGATGTCTAACTAAATGCAGCGGCGTTTCGAGAAGACGGTGTATGCTGCTGACATACACCTTCATCTCGAAGAGCTATATGGGGAGAACTCTCGGACTGAGAGGTTCACTACTGTCAAGGAGCTTATGACGAGCTGCATGCGCGATGGGTCTTCCGTCCGCGAGCATGGGGTTTGTATGATTTGGCTCATTGAAAAGCTAGTGGGCCTCGATATCACACTTACACATGAGTTGTCTGTGGATCTACTTCTCCTCTCACTCCCTGCTGCATTCGACCCCTTTGTGGTCAACTTTAACATGAACAAGCTGGAAGCCACCCTTGAAGAGGTGGTGAACATGCTTGTAGTGTTTGAGGGGACCATAAAGAAGGACAAGCCCGTCCACCTTATGGGCTCTTCTTCCTCTGCGAAGAAGGGGCCCAGACGCAAGGGTAAGAAGTGTTCTGCCCCTGCAAAGGAGGAAAAGCCCGCCAAGAAGCCCAAGTCAAAGGCTTCCAAGACAAACAAGTCTGAGGATATTTGCCACCACTGCCACAAGCCTGGGCATTGGAGGAGGAACTGCAAGGATTACCTCGAGCAGTTGCGAACTGCAAAGGGTATGTTCTATATTGAATTAAATATGTCTCTTAATTCAACTTCTTGAGTTCTTGATACCGGATGTGGATCTCATATCTGCAATGATTTGCAGGTAATGACAAGAAGCCGACGTCTTAGAGAGGGTGAGACCCACTTGAGGCTTGGCAATGGAGCAAGGGTTGCTGCAGTAGCTATATGAGATGTTTATTTATTTCTGTCTTCGAATTTTAAGTTGTTATTGAGAAACGTTTTGTTTGTTCCCTAGTTAATAAAGAATATTATTTCTGTTTCTATGCTTGATAGTGATGGATATTCTTGTCCTTTTTCTAATTCGATTTGCAATATATACAAGAAGGAATGTTTGATTGGAATTGGGGAACGCGAAAACGATCTATACACCTTAAAATTAAAAGAAGTTCCAACTCGCGATGTGGAAACACATACAACAACTATTAAAAGGAAAAACGATAGCTTAAACCCAGCACAACTTTGACACGCTAGGCTTGGTCATATTTCCTTGAGTAGGATGAACAAGTTGGTTAGGAGTGACATGTTTGATACGTCTGACATAAACTCCCTACCGACTTGTGAATCTTGTCTCAAGGGAAAAATGACTAAACAACACTTCACGGGCAAGCCTGAACGTGCTCAAGACCTATTGGATTTGATCCATACTGATGTGTGTGGCCCACTTAGCATTGGTACTAAGTACGGTCACACATACTTCATCACCTTTACCGAAGATCACTCTAGGTATGGGTACTTGTACTTAATGAAGCACAAGTCTGAATCCTTTTAAAGGTTCAAATAATTCAAGGTTGAAGTAGAAAATCAGTTAGGGAAAAGTATTAAAGCACTTCGATCCGATCGAGGTGGAGAATACTTGAGTGCTGAATTTCAAGACTATCTTAAAGAGAATGTGATTCTCTCACAGTGGACCCGTCCGGCCACACCACAACTCAATGGTTTAGGGGAGCGTCGTAATCGAACCTTGATGGACATGGTTCGATCTATGATGAGCTTCACTGAGCTTCCTACCTCGTTTTGGGGCTATGCGCTCGAAACGGCGGTAATGTTGTTGAACAATGTCCACACCAAGGCAGTGGATAAGACTCCATATGAGATATGGATGGGAAAGCCACCCAAGTACTCATTCATGAGGATTTGGGGATGTCCTGCTTACGTGAAGCAGACAGTGGGAGATAAGCTGGATAATAGATCCATCTTATGTTACTTCATTGGGTATCCAAAGAATTCTATTGGATACTACTTCTACTATCCCAATGAAACAAAAGTGTTTGTTTCTAGAAATGCCACCTTTATGGAAAGGGAATTTCTACTTGATAGAAAAGGCAAGATAGTAGAACTCGAAGAGATTCGAGAACCATCTGAAGTACCAAGTGAATCGCCCGCACCTCAAGAGCCAATACCAGAAATGGTCGCACCTAGGAGATCTGAAAGGATTCCTAGGGCTCCTGATAGATATGGTTTCCTCCTTGAAGATGATCAAAGTGATCAAGTTATTGAATGTGATCCAAGAACATTCAAGGAGGCAATTTCCGATGCTGATTCTAATTTGTGGCTTGAACCAATGCAGTCTGAGATTGACTCAATGCATGCGAACCAAGTTTGGACTCTTGTTAATCCTCTCGAAGGAATTGTTCCTATTGGATGCAAATGGATATACAAGAGAAAACTCGGGCCTGATGGTAAGGCACTGACCTACAAGGCACGACTGGTCGCGAAAGGTTACACTCAAAGGCAAGGTGTTGACTATGATGAAACCTTTTCACCAGTCGCAATGTTCAAGTCAATTAGAATACTACTTGCCATAGCCGCATGGTACGACTATGAGATATGGCAAATGGATGTGAAAACTGCATTTCTTAATGGAAACATTAAGGAAGAGATCTATATGACGCAGCCTGAGGGTTTCACATCTGTAGGAAGTGAGCATAA
>KQ989574.1:5352-26424 GCA_001598015.1 Dorcoceras hygrometricum | reverse complement strand
ACTGCCCTTGCGCCGCCCGCCGTGCCGCCGTGCCGTCGCCCGCCGCCGGTGCTCACGTGATTGGACTCGTTCCGATCACGTCGACGAAGAGATTCCGTTCGTGTCAAATTCTTCAGCTCTTCTAGTGCAGACTGACGAAGGAGTCCTGTTTCCAGTCGTGGACCGGATTAGGAGATCTACCGCCGCCTACCGTTGAAGTGCCAGATTCCCTGTGAATCTGGTCGGAGCCAGGCCTAGACGCCAGCAAGGTAACGCTCTAAGACATCCTATATATGTTTTATTGCATTATATTTGTTATGTATTGAACGTTTCCGGGGCAAATTTTGAAACTTCCGCTGCGCCCCCGGGAACGGGATCCGGATCCGCCACTGCGACAACATAGCGTTAGCGTTGAGAACTCAGATTTGAGTTAACGTTGGGATAAGATTTGAGGACTTGTACCTTAGTGCTAAGATCTGATGCAGAGATCTGTTTATGTCGGCGTTGACTTCCACTGTAGGCTTTGACTCGAAGATTTAAATACAAGAGCTGATTAGCACTTAGCATTTTTCGAACCCAACATTTCTTATCGTCTTCCCCAGTGAAACCCTCGATAGTTACTGTTCATCGAACACTATTTCTCCAATTTACCGTCGATTTCCGCCGTAGTTTGGAGCAAGGTGGGTGGCACTGAACTCATCTCCCTTAGCCCTTTCGATTGTTACCAGTTAGGCGACCTGAGTCGACGTGTAGGAGGAGCACGAAGGAATTTCAATGTTCGTGAATTTATGCGATAACTAACCCAAGAGTTCTTTAGCTCGTTTGAGCTTCTGGGTAGTGTTTCCTTACTGTTTCAAGCTTAGTTCTAGCTGTTAGAACCTGAGTTGATAGGTAGAACCAGATATGAGTTCTGACCGTAGGCAGTAAGGTGTAGAAGTTCAGAATTGAGCTAAGTTAGGAGATGTCTTAACAGATTTGAGCTCCCAGGATATTACCGTTGTGTTTGCCAAGACCAGTGAGGAAGCAGATTTGAGCAGGTTGAGGTTGCCGTGCCTTGGTGAGATCTGTTGAGGTAGAATCTGAGCATTGAGGTACGAATTGAGCTTCTGATTACAGCTTTGTCATAAGCGTGTAGTGTTTTGAAGCATGAATGATGCTCTGTGGAATCTGTTTTGTGAGTATTGTGCTTTACGTGAATAGATGTGGCTCATACCTGAATTTATGTGTTTTGTTTACGTTAATTATGCATGTTGAAATCAGATTTGAATTTCTTGGCATACATGCATACATATTGAGCCTATTGAGTGATTGAGAATCCCGAGAAAGAGCCACGTTGTGATCGGCAGACAGATGTGTCGTGCCTGAAAGGTCCAACGCTATCATCGGAGTGGTGACCGTCTGTTTTGTGAGTATTGTGCTTTACGTGAATAGATGTGGCTCATACCTGAATTTATGTGTTTTGTTTACGTTAATTATGCATGTTGAAATCAGATTTGAATTTCTTGGCATACATGCATACATATTGAGCCTATTGAGTGATTGAGAATCCCGAGAAAGAGCCACGTTGTGATCGGCAGACAGATGTGTCGTGCCTGAAAGGTCCAACGCTATCATCGGAGTGGTGACCGACTGAGTCGTCGTGTCTGAATACCACCGAGCTATGATGGGTAATTGAGTGGCCAGCCTTAAAGATCACGGACCGATGATTTCCACCGGCTGATTGGTTGTGCGTGGTATAGAGGCTCGCCTTGATTTTCCAGCTGACTCGTTGGCCTAGATGACCTATTCTTTGACAGCCCTCATGCATTCATGTTTTGATATAATGCATGTTTATGAGTTGTTGTTGTCTTAGTGCTCTTCGTACTAAGGTTTGACCTCGTATTAATTTTCCTGCTTTTGTGTTCTTGGGTCTGTGTTGCCCAATTGCAGGAGTTGCAGGTAATCTGGCTGGGCAGAGTGGAGCTTCAGCTAGTAGATCCCCGCTTGGTTGAGTCCCAGTGTATTTGTATTATGTATCGAACCAGGGAATGCCCTGAGTTTTTATGTAGTTTGGGGATCTGTTATTTGAGTTTATTTGATTACCTGTTTGATATTTGGATTTGAGTAAATTCTATTTTGAGTATGAATATTTTGAATAACTGTTTTATGGTTCAGGCCCAAACGCTTGAAAAATTTTTAAGCCCTATTTTTATGCTTCCGCGATTATGTGCTTAATTGAGTTGTTAATATTCGTTGATTAGCACGGGGCCTGACAATCGGAGCAAACAATGAAACCTCAAGATCCAGACGGTAAAGCTAGTACAGGAGCAGTAGTCAAATTCTCCTTAAGTGTTTGAAAACTCGACTCGCACTCGTCAGTCCAAACAAACTTCCTATCCTTCTGGGTCAACTGCGTCATCAGCCTGGCTATCGAAGAGAACTTCTCGATAAAACGCCTATAATAACCAACCAATCCTTGGAAACTACGAATCTCAGAAACATTCCTAGGTCGCTCCCAATTAAGAACTGCTTCGACCTTACTAGGATCCACAGAATACCTTGCGCAGAAATCACATGACCCAAAAAGATTACTCTATCCATCCAAAATTCCCACTTGCTGAACTTGGAATACAATTGCGTGTCTCTCAATCTCTGCAATACCAATATCAGGTGCTCCTCATGCTCTCTGAAACTTCTCGAATACACCAAGATGTCATCTATGAAGACAATCACAAAACGATCGATATACTCGCTGAAGACGCGGTTCATCAAATCCATGAAAACAGTTGGGGCATTCGTCAACCCAAACGGCATCACAAGAAACTCATAATGCCCGTATCTCGTCCGAAAAGCTTTCTTCGCCACATCAACGTCTCTAATTCGCAACTGGTGATAGCCAGAGCGCAAGTCAATCTTCGAGTATACAGCCGATCCTTGCAACTGATCAAAAAAGTCATAAATCCTCGGCAAAGGGTACTTATTCTTGATCGTTGCTTTATTCAAATGCCGAAAATCTACACACATCCTCATAGATCCATCTTTCTTCTTCACAAACAAAATCGGAGCTCCCCAAGGCGACATACTCAGTCTGATGAAGCCTTCTCCAAAAGATCTCTCAACTGATCCTTGAGTTCCTTCAACTCAGCTGGCGCCAACCGATACGGAGCTCTAGAAATCAGGGCTGTCCCTGGCACCAACTCTATATTAAAATCAATCTCTCTTCTTGGAGGGAATCCAGGAATCTCATCTGGAAACATGTCTGGAAACTCTCGGACGATCGGAATATCGCTCAACTCCAATCACGACTCTTGGGAAACATCGAGCACATAGATCATGAATCCAGCGTTACCTAGCGACAACTTATTAAACATCTTCATGACGGAAACCAGTGGAATCTTTGAGCACGAATCAGCACCGTATAAATCCCACTTCTCTCCCGACTCGAGGCAAAATCTCACCACACCATGGAAACAATCCACAGTAGCCTTATAGCTGGACAACACATCCATTCCCAAGATACAATAAAAATCCCTCTTCTCCAGAGAGATCAAATTCGCCACTATCACATTCTGATCAAACCAAATCACACAATCCACCACTATCTCACGGGACAACAACCACACACCAGCAGGAGTAGACACAGATATAACATCACACAGTGGGGTAACTATCAACCCACACTCATGCACAAACCATGCAGAAACGAAGGAGTGTGATGCTCCTGTATCAAATAAAACCTTCGCAGGAAAATCAAAGATAGAGCATGTACCTGTGATAAATCCACCTAGTATCTCATCAGCCTGCTCCCTCGATAAGGCATTCACCTGGGCCTGCTGCGGTATCTGAAACTGAGGTCTCGAATGTCCTCAAAACCTAGAAGGTTCACGGGGTTGGAATCCAGATCGTTGAGTCGGGGCAGAAGGTGGCGGTCTCTGAAAAGAACTACCAGCCAAACCTTGATGCGAAGGGATCGAAGACTGTCCCCTCAACAAAGGACGTACTCTCAGAAAGTGTCCAGGATGCCCACAGTTGTGGCAAGTACCCTGAACTCCACGACACTGCGAAGTCATGTGCTTACCACCGCACTGTCCACAATACACTCCTCTTGATCCACTGTCACCAGAGCTCACAGAACCAGAGGAACTCGAATTCGGCTTCTTCTTGAACTGTTTCCCACGAGGCCTGAACATCTGACGGTTCGATTGCTGTAAAGTCTGGGGAGATTGAGAAGTATGCATCCCTTCAGGCGCAGGATAGGAACCTCGTCCAACCGTCAACGGAACCTACGTCGGCGCATCCAACAAACTCTCCTCGATATCAACTGCTCGATCCACAGCCTTAGCATACGTGGATGGGGCACGAGCTAACACTAACTGGAACAACTCTGGCCTCAATCCCTTGATGAACTTGTTCCTATTTGTTCGTTCCTGGCTAGCAACGTGAGGGACATACGCCAGAAGGGAGGAAAACTGTCTGGCATACTCAGCAACCTTCAAATTACCTTGCTTCAGATTGTCGAACTCTCTTTCTCGGTTATTGAAGTACGACTCTGGGGTATACTCCTGTTGGAACGCTGCACAGAAGCTCTCCCAATAAACCAAATCTCCGGCCTCTCTCATCACTCGAGAAGTACCTTTCCACCAACGTTGAGCATGCTCTCTCAACTGCAAAACGGCCAACTTCAGTCTCCGCTCTACGGTGTACTCCAAAGTATCAAAAAAGTCCTCCATGTGCTCCAACCAGCCTTCAGACGAAAGACCACCCTCGGCGCCAGTGAACGTAGGGGGATTCGTCCTCTGAAATCGAGCCAAGACTAACTCCATCTCACCTATCTGCCTCGTCACATCCTCCACCTCTGCCTGTCTCTCTCTACGACGCAAAGGGATATTCTGCTGCACATCCTCATCACTCTCCGAGGCTCTAGACTCCTAAGCGGAACGTCTAGCAGTCCTACCTCTACCTCTCCTCGGTGGCATCTAATCAAATCTGAAGGTAAGACCAACAGCAGATAATCACAGAGACAGATATCATGTCACACAAGTCACAGGCTCAAGTAAGAAATCAAATCAAAAGTCTGTGCCTAGACTCGAGTGTGATCAAAGGAAAATGAGTTTATCCCAGTTTAAGCTCTGATACCAAAGATGTCAGGCCCCGTGCTAATCAACGAAGATTAATAACTCAATTAAGCACATAATCGCGGAAGAATAAAAATAGGGCTTAAAAACTTTTCAAACATTTGGGCCTGAACCATAAAACAGTTATTCAAAATATTCATACTCCACATAAAATTTACTCAAATCCAAATATCAAATAGTTAATCAAATAACAGATCCCCAAAATACATAAAAACTAAGGGCATCCCCTGGTTCGATACATAATACAAATACACTGGGACACAACCAAGCGGGGATCTACTAGCTGAAGCTCCACTCTACCCAGCCAGATTACCTGCAACTCCTGCAATTGGGCAACACAGACCCAAGAACACAAAATCAGAAAAATAAATATGAGGTCAAACCTCAGTACGAAGAGCACTAAGACAACAGCAACTCATAAACATGCAGTATATCAAAACATGAATGCATGAGGGCTGTTAAAGAATCGGTCATCAAGGCCAACGAGTCAGTTGGCAAATCAAGGCGAGCCTCTATACCACGCACAGCCAATCAGCCGGTGGAAATCATCGGTCCGTGATCTTCAGGGCTGGCCACTCAATTATGTGAGACCCGAAAGCTGATGAGATTAATTTCGTTAATTAATCGGGTTTTGTTGAGATCATCTTTGAGTCGATATGCTTAGGGAAGCTATCGGGTTTTGGTTTCAGCACTTGAGTTAAGTGATCAGTAGTTAGCGTGAGTTATCTCTAGATGTTTGTGTTCAGCAGTGGTGACGTCAGCAGTTGTCGTTGAGTAGTTGTATTCAGCAGTTGTAGGGAGATCAACAGTCGCTGAGCAGTAGAGAGTGCGCTAGCGTGTTTCAGCAGTGAGTGGTCCTACGTAGTTGTTTGGATTAGTTGAGACGACAGCGTTTTGGTTAGCGCTAGGAGATTCAGCTGTTGGTGTGTTATCGCATATTCAGCTGTTGCGAGAGATCAGTTGTTGCGTAGCAATCAACTGTTGGTTAGCGATCAGCAGTAGCTAGCGAGTGACGTGTTCTGTGGTGACGTTTCCCTCTCTCTGTGCGACGTCGTTTTGTTTAGTTATTCTCTGTTTAGCGATAGGGCATAGATGATGCGATATTTTCAACAGTTGGTTGGAAATATTAGTTGTGACAACTGAGTTTTTCGGTGGACCTGTTTCCCAGTAGTCAGTTGTGACTTTAAATAGGGGACTTAGTTGTTGTTCTCTATTATTGTTTCCCCGAAACTTAGAAATATTTCCCGTGAACCTTATCTTGTTGCGATACCCTAGTTACTGTTCACAGTAATCTTCTTCGTTTCAATTGGTGTCGGTAGATAGCTCCGACGAGAGTGAGAGTGGTAGCGTTGGATCCTCTTGCTAAGACTCTTCGTTCTATATCTCTTTAGAAGGCTTTGGAGGAGCTGGAAGAGGATCGCAGGATCGCTAAGACATCTACCTTCTCTAGTCTGTTAGCATAAGCGTCGGATTTTTCATCCTATCCTAGCTTGTTGGGGTAAGTAAAGATTCTTCCTTTAAGCTTTGTTAGAGCTTTCCGTTGAGTTAGGAAGGTAGATAAGGGCTGGTGGAGTGGTAGCTCCCAGCTGCTGTTGTTTTATATTTCGGTCTTTGAGCAGTAGCTTGTGTTGGCTTAGCAGGTGGTGGATCTGTGTTGCTCGGACTTCGTTGTAGCAGCTGCGTGGGGTAACTGTAGCTCAGTAGTAGAGGTACGGATGTTGAGCTTGTATGGTTTGGAATTGGCATGGGTATTATGTTTGATTGATGTGTATGCATTGCTTGTTGTTTATGTGCTGGTTCAGCTGTTGCATTGCATACGCATTGTCATTTTCCTTTCAGCTGTTGTAGCCGTGCCTTGTTGTGTTGCATCTGCTTTTTTTTTTACCAGGATGCGAGGGCGAGTGGAAATACCGCACTCTCATCTCCCTGCTGGGATCTATTAGCCACCATGCGCCGAGTGGTTGACTACCACAATTCATGGGTTGGGAAATGGCAGGTAGAGCTGTTGATGCATCTGGTATTCGGGTGTGGTGTAAAGATGAGTGGGTAATTCCCATATGCTTGTACACTCACCGTGGCCACCTTTCCTTACAGAATCTGTTGTCAGCTGATGAGTTGTGCTTGAGTTCCTTGGCTCCCTTCCTTGGTTGAAGCCTACGGCTGTTGTCCTGTTTCTCATGCATAGCATCTGCATTGTATCTGTTGCTGTTCATAGCTGTTTTATAATTGCTCTCCGTACTAGGGTTGACCCCCGAGGTCCCTCTGGGGCTGTTGTGTTTGTTTTCCTGTTTGTTGTTCAGGATTTGCAGCTGGTCGAGGTTTTGATCCATCTGGTGGTGCCCCAGGAGGGGGTTAGAGTGTCCCAGTTATGTACATTATTTATATGCACTGGTATCACTGCGGGTGGGATGTCCCTGGTGATGCATAGTCTTATATAGTTAGTAGTCTGTCCGTGTTTCTGTTGTATTCAGCCTTGGGCAGTAGTTGTATTTGACTGTTTGTATTGTTGTGGATTTATAAAACTGGGATTATTTTGAGTATCTTGTATTTTTAAATTATCTGTTTAAAATCCGTCAGGCCTAAGAGAAAATTTTAAGCCACTTTTTGCTTCCGCTAGTTTTGCGTGGTTTTACTCTGATGAGTGCACGAGGCCTGACATTTTTGGTATCACAGCTTAAGCTGGGATAAGCTCGATTTCTTTGATCGCACTTGAGTCTAGGCACAGTGTTGTGTGTTGCTTGTGCTTGACTATGTAATTTATGTGCTGCATATTGTTTGCGTTATGTGATTTATATGCTGTATCTGTGCTGTGTTATCTTATCCTGTTTAGTGCCTTCATAGATGCCGCCTAGACGTAGGGGTAGAGGTAGGGGGCAGTTTCAGGAATCTGAAGGTCAGAACGAGGATCGGCGTAGTGTTCCTCTTCGTTGTCATGGTAGGCGTGTGAGACCTGTGTTTTCGCAATCAGGTGTTGCTCGGGTTGAAACCAGCTGTAGTGGATGCGTGTTTGAAGTCATCAAATTTTCCTAAGTGTTGGAATCAGCAGTTGAGATGCTATCAGCTGTCGAGAGAGAGATATTTGTTCGGGTTTTGCATCAGTCGATGAGCGATCGCGTCAGCTGTTGGTATTTCAGTCATTGCGTTTTGATAGGAAGCAGCAGCAATGCTGACGTGGATATCAAACGTTGGTATTTTAGTTGCGATGGTCAGCAGAGAGCGCTAAGGGACTCTGAAGCGACGACGTTTTGTGAACAGGAACCAGCTGTTGGTTTCGCTAGCGTGTTTCTTAGTGGGTATCGTAACTACGCGTTTTTGATATGTTGGAACGACAGCGTTTTGCTTAGCGCTAGGAGATTCAGCTGTTGGTGTATTAGCGCGTATCCAGCTGTTGCGAGAGTCCAGCTGTTGCGAGTGATCAGCTGTTGGTTAGCGATCAGCAGTGGCTAGCGAGCGATGTGTCCTGTGGTGATGTGTCCCTCTCTCTGTGCGACATCGTTTTGTTTAGTTATTCGCTGTTTAGCGATAGGAGTCAACTGATGCGAGATTTCAGCAGTTGGTTGGGAATATTAGTTGTGACAACTGATTTTGTCGGTGAAATATGTTCTTGTTTCGATCAGCTGTTGAGAAGTGTATTTATTAGAAGACTTGGTCTTCGAATTGGCATGAGATCCCATACTTAGAATATTTTCCCCCGACTATCGATCTCTGTCTCGAACCCTAAGCACTGTTCACCGTAGCTTTTCTCCGACGATTCATGTTGTTTTCGGTCGCCGTTTTGAACGTGAGAGGTAGCGTTGGACTCCTCTCGTGAAGGTGCTTCATCCTATACAATTTTCTGGAAGCGTAGTTGGCAAGAAGCAAGATCGCGAAGAAGCTTCTTCGGCCGTGTGTTGCGTTGTTCAGGTAGCGCTTCGAATTATTTGATAAGATCTTACCTTAGGCTTTGATTTGAGCTTCCTGTTGAGTTAGGAAGGTCGGATTAGCGCTGGTTGAGAGTAGCTCCCAGTTCGTGTATTTTGTGTTTAGCGTCCCTTGAGATTATGCTTTGTCGCTTCGTCCAGGTTATATATCAGATTTCTCGGGACCCCGTGTGTGGTAATTGTTGCACAGAATATCTAGGTACGTATTTTAGCTTGTTATAGCTTGGAATTGGCGTGGGATATTATGTGAGGTTGCTGTTATGCAATTGCTATGTATTTTGTGTTGTCGACTGTTTGCATACATGCCTTATTCACGCTCATTTCAGCTCTCTATTGCATCGTATCTTGTTGTATTGTTGCTGTTCTGTTCTTACCAGGATGCGAGGGCGAGCGGCAATACCGCACTCTCATCTCCCTGCTGGGATCTGTTAGCCCTCATGCGTCGAGTGGTTAACTACCACAGTTCATGAGTTTGGCAACGACAGGTTGAGCTGTTTGATGCATCTGGTATTCGGGTGGGGTGTAAAGACGAGCGGGTAATTCCCGTATGCTTGTACACACACCAGTGGCCACCATTCGTTGCAGATCTTGTTGAGTTGTGCTTGAGTTTCCTTGGCTCCCTTATTCGGTCGAAGCCTTCAGTTGTTGTGTAGTTTCTCATGCATAGCATTTGCATTTTATCTTATGTTGTTCTTTAGCTGTTTCAGTTGCTCTCCGTACTGGGGTTTGACCCCAATGTCCCTCTGGGGCTTGGTTTGTTTTGTTTGCCTGTTTGTCGTTCAGGTTTCCCAGGTTACTCAGCTGGTCGTGGAGTTGGCCCGACTGGAGGTGCCCCAGGAGGTACTTAGAGTGTCCCAGTTATGTATAGTATCTATATGCACTGGTATCACCGCTGGTGGGATGTCCCGGGTGATGATCAGACATTTATAGCTAGTAGTCTGTTGTATTCAGTTGTGGTTGTTGTCAGGTATTTGATGCATGGTTATGCTGTATTGTTTTACTTTGGCTTATAGCCTTTTCCTGTGGTGGATTTATAAAACTGGGATTATTTTGAGTATCTTGTATTTTTAAATTACATTGTTATAAACCGTCAGGCCAAAAGCAAAAAATTTTAACCGCTTTTTAGTTGCTTGTACTAGTGTTTGTGTGGTTTATCTCTGATGTGAGCACGAGGCCTGACAAGGCGCGTAGAGGATGAGGTTGATGACTTGACAACCCGAGTGGACAGCATGGAAATTGTGATGGCGAGGTTCCAAAGGATGAGTCCCCAGGTTTTCAACGGTGATGAGTCTAGTGATGATGCGGACTCTTGGTTACAGCATATCACGGGTCTGTTCGACCGTGTGCAGTATGATGACGGACTTAGGTTGAGTTTGGCGACTTTCCAGCTTTGGAAAGGTGCGGAGCGTTGGTGGAGAGGCGCTTCGAGGACGCTATAGGAGACCGGTGTGGGGATTACTTGGGACAGCTTTTGTGTTGCCTTTCGGCAAGAGTACGTTCCGGAGTCGTACGTGAACGCTCGTGAGCGAGAGTTCGATCACTTGGATCAGGGTACCATGTCTGTTTGGGACTATGCTCGGTTGTTTTCTTCTCTTTTGGCGTATGTTCCCCATGTTGCTGGCCGAGAGAGGGCCAAGAGGACTAAGTTTCTTGAGGGTTTGAACGAGGAGTTGTATTCTTTGGTGCTGACGAGCAAACCGAAGAGCTATGCCGAAGCAGTGGATAATGCGATCGACATAGAAGAAGGTCTGCAGAACCAAAGGTCTCGTGCTAGGCCTCAAGGTGCTCAGGGTATTCGTCCCGCTGTTCAGGGAGCACAGTCTTCCCAGTCTTCGCAGTCAGCCCATCAGCCCCAGCAGCAGCAGTTAGCACAGCAGTCTTGACGCCAGAGGTTTAGACCTCGTGTCCAGCAGTTCAAGAAGAAGGCGGGTTTAGGTTCTTCTGGTTTTGGTAGCTCTAGTAGCAGTGGTTCTAGAGCAGAGTTTTGTGGCTTCTGTGGAGGCAAACATCTGTCGACTTAATGTGTTGGTGTGCAGGGCTCGTGTAACCTCTGTGATCAGTATGGGCACTTTGCGAGAGTGTGTCTGTTGGATGGATCTCAGCAAGCCGCAGCCCCACCTCAGGGTCGAGGAGGATCATCTAAGGGTCGTTCCCCTCAGTTTCAGCAGCCTAGGATGGGAGAGACGCACTTTAGGCAGTTCCAGCAGCCTGGTCCGTCGCGTTTCGGACAGTCTTCTTAGCAGCTTTTCTCTGGACCGCAGCATGCTCAAGCGAATGCCATTACGAGGGAGCAAGCGGAGGGCATGCCGAGCGGAGTGATTACAGGTAACTGTTCTGTCTTTTATTTTCCTTCACGTGTGTTGTTTGACACCGGCGTAACGCATTCGTTCATTTCTGATTCATTTGTGGTCGAGCATGGGTTGCATACCACTTCTCTGTGCGACGTTGTTTCTGTTTCCACTCCTGGCGGCGCGAGCCTGTACTCCCAAGAGGTTTTGTTGGATGGCGTTCTGAGGTTTGGTGAGCATGCGCTAGTAGCGAATTTGATTCATTTGATGTTGTGGGATTTTGACTGTATAGTGGGAATGGACGTGTTGTCGAGCTTTAGGGCCATCGTGGATTGTTTCCATGGAGTCGTGCGTTTTAGGCCTCCGTCTGGCGAGAAATGGAATTTCTATGGCCATGATTCCCAGTCGAAGATTCCGTTAGTCTCTGCGATGGAGATGTTCAGCCTTTTGTCGTTAGGGAACGCTGGCTTTATGATTTATGCGCTGGACGCATCTTCTTCTTCGTGCGTGGAGCTTAGAGACGTCCCCGTTGCTCGAGATTTCCCTGATGTGTTTGAGGAGGTTCCTGGATTCCCTCCGAGAAGAGATCGATTGCAGTATCGACCTTGTACCTGGTACAGCTCTGATCTCTAGAGCCCCGTATCGTTTAGCGCCTGTAGAGTTGAAAGAACTTAAGGTGCAGCTTGACGATCTGTTAGAGAAGGGTTTTATTAGACCTAGCATGTCGCCGTGGGGAGCGCCTATTCTTTTTGTGAAGAAGAAGGACGGGTCGATGAGGATGTGTATCGACTTTAGGCAGTTGAACAAGGCTACCGTGAAGAATAAGTACCCGTTTCCTAGGATCGATGATTTGTTTGACTAGTTGCAAGGGTTTGCGTTTTATTCGAAGATCGATCTGCTTTCGGGGTACCATAAGTTGCACATCCAAGAAGCTGATTTTTCAAAAACTGCTTTTCGTACGAGGTACGGGCATTATGTGTAACACCCAGAAATTTTTATAGGCCACAATTAGAAAGATTATAAGATTTGAGGGGTTACATTGAAATGCTATTTTATTCAACTCTTGATTCGATCGAGTTTCAGATTTCAGACATGTACTGTTTAGCTTAGATTTATTTAAAAGCTAAATTTCAGATTTCATGATACGTGATTTCAGCTTCCATTGTTTATTGAATTAAGTTGAGATTTCAGATGCTTCTATTAGACTTTTGATTATTGTTAGACTTCCAGATGTTAGGAATGCAATTTTAGCAGATGTCTAGTCTATTTCTGCAAGCCAATCGAATCCTTTGTTTTAACAAAAATCGTTCGGTTTCCATACGCATCATTTTATTTTGAAACAGAGTACGCTTTTAGAAGACTTCGACATATTGATTTAAACGCGTTTATTTTCTAGGCATTTAAAATCATATATATATAGGATGTTAGCTGCTTCATGCATCATTATCTTCAAATCAAAATATTTTGAAGCGGTGCTCTCTCTGAAGAAATCGAGCAAAACTTCTTTCAAAGTTTTAAAGGAAACGAGCGGTGCGTAAGTAAATTGCTGGACTTTCCGCTGTTGTTGTGTTGTAGAATTCAGGCAAGTAAACTCTGTTTCTTGTTCACTCAGTGAAAGCATATATTCAGTTTTCTTTTGCATGTTGTATGTGAATTTAAAGAAAAGGAAGATGGATACGGCTGTTTTCAGGAAAACCATAAGTTCATGCTCTGTTTTTATGAAAGTTGCGTTTTACTGTATTTTGATCCAGAAATGTTTTAGAAAATGGTTTGATGATGTTCGTCCAGTAGTTTCCTAATTTTTCTAAAGATTTATCTTCGAAGTAGCTTACAATTTGCTTATTCGATGAATTCCAGAAATTTCTTGAGATATTTTGATTTCTTCAGACGAAGGAAACAATCGTTGGTTGTGTTTGCTTTTGCGACTAAGTCTGAAATCTGGTTCTTACACCATCGCTGATATTCTATGTTGGACAGACTTCTAAGTTAGAGTTCTGTTTCAAGTTTACATTTTGTTCAGACTTCTCATTTTATATGATATCTGAAATTAGTCATTTCCCTATCGTTGACCGTTGACATCTGATGGGAATACGTTTCATTTCGTGACATCTGTTTCATTAGTCTAGTTGTATGACATCTTATGACTTCATTTAAATTGCGTTGACATCTGTTTGACCAGCAGAAATCTGATTTGTTTCCTCTTCGTTGAGACACTTACGTCTAATTCAGATTTCACTCCTTATTCCTTTAATACGTCTTCAGTTGATACAGAAAGCACGGATTTGAATTCCTTATTCATTTCCTCTTCATTTCGAAAGATTTATTCGATTCAATTGACAGATTCAAGTAGTGCTTTTATTCAGTTTTCATCTTCGCAAGTTTTACAGAGAAATCTCTTGAAGTTCCAGAACATCATTAGACAAAATAAAAACCAATAAATCGTACAAGAGAGAAATAAAACAGATTTTTACGAAAGAAAAGAAAGGGCAGAACAATGTTTTTGGAAATGTTTTAAGTTATGACAACAAAGAGGGTCCCCAGAGGAAGGGTGAGTGCGCGACTGACGAACCGTGTGCCCTTTCAACAGAGGAAGGATCAGGTGTATAGGTCGACGGATCTGTATATCCCTTCACCATGAGCTATATGCTAAGAGACTGATATCAGGAGTTTGATCAAACGAATAGGACAAAATTTTTAAGTGTTGTCATAATTTCAGAAAATGAAAGAAGAGCACAAGTGTGATTTTAATCACAACTCTAGAGAAATTTTAAAGATGCTTCGTTTACGAAGTATAGGAAATGTTTTCGGAATTGATTATGTTTTATGCTTTCAATTTCCTTCAGATTTCTCAGTTATGTTATTTCGCTTGTTCATTCTAAAGCGTATTCAGATCTCAGATTTCAGTTATGTATCCAGATATCGTTCGCTTGTGTTATGTGCCTTCGATATTCCAGGTTTTTACATGCTGAGCATTAGGCTCACTAGTTTTCATTGAGTGCAGGTAATGAACAGTAAAGAGCTGGAGGGATATGATCAGAAAGGAAGGATGTGTTTATCGCGGACATCAGATTTCATTGTTCCTTTCAGACCTTGTTTCGTTGTACAGAAACTATAATCGTAGTTTTTGTAGTATCAGATTTCTAGTTTCGTTGTTTTGTAGAAATTGTGTACAGACTCTATATTTAACTATGTATACAGTTTCTTTTGAATCATCAGATTTCTATCATTTTAGCGTATGTATTGTTAAGCAGATGTGTAATAGTTCCGCATCTTTTTATTCTTCACGTCTGAGTTCCTTCAACAGATATGAGTTATTTTTATTCACACTTTAGTCCAGAAAGTTAGTAACGACTGGTTATGTCATCAAGATCGAAATTTCTAGGTCTTTCAATTCGAACCCCAAAACTTCTAAATTCCATTCATAAAAGTCTGGTCGTTACAGTTGGTATCAGAGCATGGTCCTTGAGATAAACACACTTCCAGTCTGAGCAGATCTCTCCAGCCTCTTCTAAATTTGTGAGTTTTAATTCATGTTCTAGCATAAAGTAATCTCTCATATAGAATTGTGGTGGATTTGGGCTACCCTTACAGATATGGCAGGACGAGATAGAGGAAGAAGAAGTTTTACAGAGGGAGATAGTAGGTCTGAAGAAGTGAACCCTATATTAACTAGCATGGCCCAGCTGTTAGAACGTTTAGTTGATCAAACCACTAATAGGATGGTCAATCCTCAGGAAGAATAGTTAGCCGAGAGGATCCACAGGAGAGGTTTAGAAGCAGAGACCTCAGGAGTTTTCTGGTACTACTGACCCTCTTATAGAAAAAAGCTGGATCAAGTCCATGGAGGTGATTTTTGAATATCTGCAACTGACCGAACTACAAAGACCTCGGTGTGCGATTGACATGCTGAGAGGAGATGACATGATATGGTGGGAAGGGGCCAAGTTAACGGTAGAATTGGAAATGCTTACCTGGGAAGAGTTTAAAGAGAGTATTTTATGAACAATACTTTACAGTGGATGTAAGAGAACAATTGCGGAGTGAGTTTTTAACTCTTAAGCAGGAAGAGATGTCAATGCGGGATTATATCAACAAATTTGAGAGAGGTTGTTATTTTGTTCCTTTGATTGGGACAAATGGAGATATGAAACTCCAACATTTCGTCAATGGGTTGAAGCCCATGATTAAACACGATGTTAGATTGGAAGAACCCGTAGATTATAGATCAGCTGTGAATAAAGCTCTGCGGGCAGAGCAAGATTGGAAGGCAATTGAAGATGAGAGGCAGTTAAAGAGACAAGCTTTCCAACAGAAGGACCGTAGGAAAAATAAGAAACCGAACAATACCCAGCAAGGGTCTCAAGAAAAAGAACCAATAGTTGCTCAGCCTATCTCTGCAGTTCCCAATTTAGGGAATAGGCCTCCATGCCCTACTTGTAAGAAAAATCATGCGGGCCAGTGTCTTTTTGGCCAGAAAGTGTGTTATACTTGTGGAAAGCCAGGCCATATGTCTAGGAATTGCTCCCAGAATCAACGACTCATCACTAGTAGGGCATATGTGATGACAACTGACCAAACTCCAGCAGATACCTCGGCGGCGACAGGTAAGATTTTGTTGCCAACATGTTTACAATAGCTTTATTAGATTCTGGTACAATTCATTCTTTTGTATCAGACAGATTTGCTAAGAAATGGTTAGTTAAACAAGAAGAATTATTAGTAGGGTACTGTGTTCAAATTCCTTTGGGAGAAAGCATAACAACCAATCATATTATTTGTAACATAGAAGTTAAGTTACAAGGGAATATTGTTTTGCAGATTTAATAGTATGACGATACTTGGGTTTGTTTGATTTTGGGAATAGAATGGTTAACTAAGTATGAAACTGTTATAAATTTTAAGCAGAGATATGTTGAAATTAAGACACCAGGCAGAAATTCTTTTTCGTTTAAAGCTGATACATACGATTGTACCCTTAAGATAATATCAGCTGTTAAGGCTTAGAGGTGTTTAAGAAATGAATGTCAAGGATTTCTGGTAAGTGCTTTATCAATCGAGCAAGATAAGAAAATTTCTTTGAAAGACGTAGAAGTAGCGAAAGAATTATCAGATGTCTTACCCGAAGATATTTCAGGTTTACCTCCCAATCGTGAGTTAGAGTTTACTATTGATTTAGTATCAGAAGTTGTTCTAGTTTCTAAGCCTCCGTATAGATTTTCCCCTAAGGGAATGAAAGAGTTAAAAGATCAGCTCCAGGAATGTTTTTCTTCTGGTAAATGGTAACAATCGAACTTGACGCTATGTAATCGGATGTTGTTAGTCGAATCAGTATAAATTCTGGTTGATAGACAACAACTGATAGCGTAGCAGTCGTTTGATGTTGCAATACTAAGTTCGAAATCAGTAGTTGGTTTCAAGAGTCTCTTTTCAGTTGTGTGTTTTCGTTACACAAATGAATCCTTAGACCATCATCCGATATTCTTTGTGGAATAAATTCTAAGTGTAATGATCAGTTGTTGCATTAGTTGTGATCAGCTGTTGTATTGTTTACATTCAGCTGTTGCACTGTTCGTATTCATATATTCTAAGTATGGTGTTCAGCTGTTACATGGTTAGCGTTCATAAGCTGTTACATTGTTAGTAATCAGCTGTTATATTGTTTGTATTCAGCGGTTGTCAGCTGTCGCATTGTTCACGTTCAGTAGTTGTGATCAGCCGTTGCACTATTCCAAGTTCAGCTATTGCATTATTCCGTACTCAGTTGTTGATTGTTGGCAATTGCGTTGACCAAACCTAGTTGCGTTGACATCTGTTTGTCGCGCTAACGACATCGTTTCATTTAATACATCTATTTCAAAGTCACGACTGTTTTTTTTATTTATTCACGTTAGCGAATGTTCTTACATTTGTTTTATGCTAACGATATTTTTCTCATCAGATATCTGTTTCATGTAATGGTACTTTTCGTTGATATCACATCTGTTCAACGTCAGCGATGACATTCCAATCGTCATATCTGTTTACACAGTAGGAATCTATTTTCATTTTAGCGATAAGTTTCCAATAGTTGAATTTGATGCTCAGATATGGACCTATTCAATTAGCGTCAGACTTGATTTAATAAGAAATTCCAGTAAAGATTCTTTCAAGAGAAAACCGTAGATTAAGAAAAAGAACTATCCCTATGATTAAGATGCAGTGGGTAAATCACACTGAAAGAGAAGCTACGTGGGAAGTCGAATCTGACCTACAGAAAAACTACCAGATCTCTTTAAGTAGGTAATTTCGGGGACGAAATTCTTTTAAGGGGGTAGATTGTAACGCCCATAAATTTTTATAGGCCACAATTAGAAAGATTATAAGATTTGAGGGGTTACATTGAAATGCTATTTTATTCAACTCTTGATTCAATCGAGTTTCAGATTTCAGACATGTACTGTTTAGCTTCGATTTATTTATAAGCTAAATTTCAGATTTCATGATACGTGATTTCAGCTTCCATTGTTTATTGAATTAAGTTGAGATTTCAAATGCTTCTATCAGACTTCTGATTATTGATAGACTTTCAGATGTTAGGAATGCAATTTCAGCAGATGTATAGTCTATTTCTGCAAGTTGAATTTAAAGAAAGGGAAGATGGCTACGACTGTTCTTCAGGAAAACCAGAAGTTCATGCTCTGTTTTTATGAAAGTTGCGTTTTACTGTATTTTGATCCAGAAATGTTTTAGAAAATGATTTGATGATGTTCGTGCAGTAGTTTCCTAATTTTTCTAAAGATTTATCTTCGAAGTAGCTTACAAGTTGCTTATTCGACGAATTCCAGAAATTTCTTGAGATATTTTGATTTCTTCAGACGAAGGAAACAATCGTTGGTTGTGTTCGCTTTTGCGACTAGGTCTGAAATCTGGTTCTTACACCATCGCTGATATTCTATGTTGGACAGACTTCTAAGTTAGAGTTTTGTTTCGAGTTTACATTTTGTTCAGACTTCTCATTTTATATGATATCTGAAATTAGTCATTTCCCTATCGTTGACCGTTGACATCTGATGGGAATACGTTTCATTTCATGACATCTGTTTCATTAGTCTAGTTGTATGACATCTGATGACTTCATTTAAATTGCGTTGACATCTGTTTGACCAGCAGAAATCTGATGTGTTTCCTCTTTGTTGAGACACTTACGTCTAATTCAGATTTCACTCCTTATTCCTTCAATACGTATTCAGTTGATACAGAAAGCACGGATTTGAATTCCTTATTCATTTCCGCTTCAATTCGAAAGATTTATTCGATTCAATTGACAGATTCAAGTAGTGCTTTTATTCAGTTTTCATCTTCGCAAGTTTTACAGAGAAATCTCTTGAAGTTCAGAACGTCATTAGAGAAAAGAAAAACTAGTAAATCGTACAAGAGAGAAAGATAACAGATTTTTACGAAAGAAAAGAAAGGTCAGAACAATGTTTTTAGAAATGTTTTAAGTTATGATAACAAATAGGGTCCCCAGAGGAAGGGTGAGTGCGCGGCTGACGAACCGTGTGACCTTTCTACAAAGGAAGGTTCAGGTGTATAGGTCGACGGATCTGTATATCCCTTCACCATGAGCTATATGCTAAGAGACTGATATTAGGAGTTTGATCAAAAGAATTGGACCGAATGTTTAAGTGTTGTCATAATTTCAGAAAATGAAAGAAGAGCAGAAGTGTGATTTTAATCACAACTCTAGAGAAAGTTTAAAGATGCTTCGTTTACGAAGTATAGAAAATGTTTTCGGAATTGATTAGGTTTTATGCTTTCAATTTCCTTCAGATTTCTCAGTTATGTTATTTCGCTTGTTCATTCTAAAGCGTATTCAGATCTCAGATTTCAGTTATGTATCCAGATATCGTTCGCTTGTGTTATGTGCTTTCGATATTCTAGATTTTTACCTGCTGAGCATTAGGCTCACTAGTTTTCATTGAGTGCAGGTAATGAACAGTAAGGAGCTGGAGGGAGATGATCAGAAAGGAAGGATGTGTTTATCGCGGACATCAGATTTCATTGTTCCTTTCAGACCTTGTTTCGTTGTACAGAAACTCTAATCGTAGTTTTTGTAGTGCAGATTTCTAGTTTCGTTGTTTTGTAGAAATTCTGTACAGACTCTATATTTAACTATGTATACAGTTTCTTTTGAATCATAAGATTTCTATCATTTTAGAGTATGTATTGTTAATCAGATGTGTAATAGTTCCGCGTCTTTTTATTCTTCACGTCTGAGTTCCTTCAACAGATATGAGTTATGTTTATTCACACTTTAGTCCAGAAAGTTAGTAACGACTGGTTATGTCATCAAGATCGAAATTTATGGGTCTTTCAATTCGAACCCCAAAACTTCTAAATTCCATTCAGAAAAGTCTGGTCGTTACATTATGAGTTTCTAGTTATTCCGTTTGGTTTGACGAATGCCCCTGCAATTTTTATGGACTTGATGAATAGAGTCTTTAGAGAGTTAATCGATCAGTTTGTGATAGCGTTCATCGATGATATTTTGGTGTACTCTAAGACTCTGATGGAGCATAGGAGCATTTGAGAGTTGTTCTCCAAACTCTTCGAGACTCGCAGTTGTATGCCAAGTTTTCTAAGTGCGAGTTTTGGCTGGATAGAGTTGTGTTTCTGGGTCATGTGATTTCAGCGGATGGAATTTCTGTGGATCCCAGTAAGTTAGATTCTGTTTTGAACTGGGAGCATCCTAGGAATGTGTCTAAGGTTCGTAGTTTCTTGGGTTTGGCTGGCTATTACCGTCGTTTTATAGAGCGTTTCTCTAGTATAGCTAGGCCAATTACTCAGCTGACTCAGAAAGATCAACGATCAACGGTTTGTTTGGACTGAGCAATACGAGAATAGTTTTCTCTTGCTCAAGGAGAAGTTAACTTCAGCGCCTTTCTTGGCTTTGCCGTCCGGTTCTGGTGGATTTGTTGTTTGTTTGGATGCTTCGCTCAATGGATTGGGTTGTGTGTTGATGCAGCATGGTGGAGTCATTGCCTATGCTTCGCGGCAGCTGAAACCTCATGAGACTCGATATCCATTTCATGATTTGGAGCTAGCAGGTGTGGTCTTTGCGTTGAGATTTGGCGCCACTTGTTAGAGTAGATGCCCAACTAGCCAACTTGTGGCGTGTGGGTTTTATAGAATCTTGTACAAACAGTCTTTATATATGATATGCGCATTCTATTATATGGCATTCTTTACTTTCATTATGTGTGTAATGATTTACAATTGCGTTGAGTAAAGACCTAGAATGCACTAAAGCGTATGTTAGATGTGATAGTGGGTATGACGGCTATCATGAAACACATCTAATAGTCGCTGTGTATTCTGAACATGTTCCTAGTCGATTGGGCCGTCAAAATGAGGATAAGGCCGCCCGAGTTCGAGACTAGTATCTGCGATGCGAAGTACCATGTTTCATTGGTAGGGAACATTGTGATGTTCTGAGCATGCAGATAGATAGTGACCTGGTGATCTATCGAACTACCCTCGTTCGGACTTTCCAAGTGGTTACCATTTGTCGAGTGGATAAGTCCGAGGTCTTGGTTGTACTGATTAGTCCTCACGTCTCGAAACGTCATTGAACTCTACATGATAGGCGTCTCACTTTGACCCGTTTGCCGACTCACTTGGGGTCATAAGACATCGGGATTGGGTGAGACCCCAATGCATGTAGGAGTCGATGCATCGTTGTCGAGGATTCACCGCTCGCAGACATGCGTGGATATCCTATGCTATCTGAGG
>KQ989573.1:74861-97034 GCA_001598015.1 Dorcoceras hygrometricum | reverse complement strand
TTTTGAATGAGATCTGTATGTGTATTGCGAGTTGTGAGAACAGATGTCAACGATTGGTCAACTCTCCTGTAGCGTGTTTCAACGTTGGTGATTGGACCAGATTTGATGACGTGTGCAGATTTCTCCCGCGTTGCGTTAGTGTTAGCGTATGACCAGATTTCAGCGCTTGTTTGGCGATCAGCTTTCAGTGTCCAGCTTTTAGCGCTAGCATTCAGATTTCACCTGCGCGACGTCGTTTTGGTTCCCGCGTTTTTTGTGTTCGGATTTCACCGTGGTTTAGCGCATGCGTTGGTTTTTGGTGGGATCTGTTGTGCATTTAGAATTCTTGAAAGCTGTTTTGTCGGTGGGCTTTTATCCAGACTTCTTGCGTGTATATATTGGAAGCTTTGGCCTTCAATTATTGAGAAAAATCAGATCACATACTTAGCAAATATTTCTTATCTTCGTTCTCTGTTTCTTCAAACCCTTGACACTGTTCACCGTGAGCTTTCCGGTGACTTTCCCGTCGATTCCGGCCACCATTTTTCACGATTGAGGTAGCGTTGGACTCCTCTTGGAAAACTCTTTTATCTCATACCTAGTTTGGAGGCTATCGTGATCTGGAGCAAAAGCACGAAGCTACTGTGTGTGCGTGCATTTTCGTCGGGTTCAGGTAGCTTTTGGTTTAGTTGTTGTATCTTGCTCCTAGCCTTGTTTTAAGCTTCCTAGTTAGTTTTTTGGGTAGGATTGAAGGTTGTATTGTGTATAAATTTCCAACCGTGAATTGTAGTTGTTGGCCGTGAGTTTTGGTTGCAATTCCCTGAAATCTGTGCGCCGTGTATTTTGGCAGATTTGTACAGGCCGTGACTTGCTACGTTCTTTGAGGAAATTAAGGTATGGGTTGACCTTGTAAATGTAGCGTAAGCATGGCTTGGATAAAATGGTAGTTGCTGGTTTGTTGGCTGCCGTGTGTTGATGCTTTGTGAGGCACTATTTTTATGAGATGGCTGTGTTTATTGTGTTGTGCATTGGCTGTTGCGCATATGATTATGCTTGTTATTGTCCAGCATGTTGCATACACATATTAGCATCTCCAGTTACCATAGCATTGATATAGTTAGCGTTAAGATGGAACCTGGTTTACTGCTGCTGGTCAGCTTTTGTAGTAGCAAACGTCACATGTAATACTTATTTGTACTGGCTTGTTATTTTATAAATAAATAGCTTTTGAAAAACAAACGTAGTCTTGTATTGTTACCCAGGACCAGCTGATGGGACCAACTATAAAAAAAAATGGGTTTTCCAGCGTTCATTACTTAAATTCGAAGGTTAAATTAGATGCTAAATCAACACCCATAAGATGAGATTAGAAGATTAATTGTGAGCAGAGAGCCTCACAACATCACTATGTTCCCTACCAATGAAACGTGGTACTTAGCATCGCAGATGCTACTCTCAAGCTCGGGTGGTCCTTATCCTCTTTTGGACCACCCAATCGACTAGGAACATGTTTAGAACACACAGTGACTATTAGATGTGTTTCATGATAGCCATGAAATCCACTATCACATCTAACATACACTATAGTGAATTCAAGGTCTTTATCCAATAATTTTAATCATAATAATGAAGATAAATAATTCCACAAAAGAGTGCGAATTTCATAAATAAAGATCGTTTTACATAGAGTCAACAAGAGCCCACACGCTACAAGTTGGCTAGTTGGGCACCTACTCTAACATGTATCTCTTCTACATTGACGTATTTCTCAGCCTAAGTGAGGAGTTGATTCTAACGTTTTTTCGGAGGTTTCTTGACTAAGGACCTGAAAAAATCACCCCCTCGCAATCCCTGAGTGAATGCCCCAATCAGCAGATCTGGTGTAGTAGAAGGCACTTCTATAATAGTTCTATTAAAGCGCCGAATGTACTCCCGAAGGCTCTCTTGCTCCTTCTGCTTGACATTAAATAGGTTCAATTTCGTCATGGCAGCTTCTTACTACTGGAAAACTGGTGGAAGAATGCTTGACTCGAAAGGTTTTAATACTTCCAGCGGGCAAGAGATTGAATCATTGCTGTGCTGATCGGACCAGCTTGGTCAATGTGAGACCTGGATATTGTATTAAGGATTAATTGTTGAATTAATCGGGTTTTTAGTGAATTCTGGTGATTCAGATTTCATTTTGAATGTTTGGGTTGCATTTTCGGGTCGGAAATCACGTTTGGAACAATTCTGGAAATTTTGATATTTTCGAATTTTGGTGAAATCTGGTAATATATTTGATGACGTCAGCATCGCATGTTAATGTTGTGGGAATGACGTAAGCCTTGCTGTTTAGTGCTTGCGTGAAGTCTGTTTTGCGCTAAGGTGTGAGATCTGGTTCTAGCGTGTATTTTGTTAAGGCTTGAAACGCTGTCATTTGGATAAGTAAGAACGGCGTCGTTTTTTTTGGCGCTTGCGAGAGATCTGTTTTTGCGAGAGATCTGTTTTGAATGAGATCTGTATGTGTATTGCGAGTTGTGAGAACAGATGTCAACGATTGGTCAACTCTCCTGTAGCGTGTTTCAACGTTGGTGATTGGACCAGATTTGATGACGTGTGCAGATTTCTCCCGCGTTGCGTTAGTGTTAGCGTATGACCAGATTTCAGCGCTTGTTTGGCGATCAGCTTTCAGTGTCCAGCTTTTAGCGCTAGCATTCAGATTTCACCTGCGCGACGTCGTTTTGGTTCCCGCGTTGTTTGTGTTCGGATTTCACCGTGGTTTAGCGCATGCGTTGGTTTTTGGTGGGATCTGTTGTGCATTTAGAATTCTTGAAAGCTGTTTTTGTCGGTGGCATTTTATCCAGATTTCTCACGTGTATATATTGGAGCGTTGGTCTTCAATTATTGAGAAAAAACAGATTCCATACTTAGAGATTTTTCCCGACTTTGTTCTCTGTTCTTCAACCCTTGGTCACTGTTCACCGTGATCTTTATCCCAGATTTGTACAGGCCGTGACTTGCTACGTTCTTTGAGGAAATTAAGGTATGGGTTGACCTTGTAAATGTAGCGTAAGCATGGCTTGGATAAAATGGTAGTTGCTGGTTTGTTGGCTGCCGTGTGTTGATGCTTTGTGAGGCACTATTTTTATGAGATGGCTGTGTTTATTGTGTTGTGCATTGACTGTTGCGCATATGATTATGCTTGTTATTGTCCAGCATGTTGCATACACATATTAGCATCTCCTTTCAGCTTTTGCAGCCATTGCTTCGTTGTTCTTGCTCTTTTTCTTACCAGGATGCGAGGGCGAGCGACAATACCGCAGTCTCATCTCCCTGCTGGGTTATGTTAGCCCCTACGCACCGAGTGGTTAACTACCACAGTTCATAGGTTGGGCAACCGCAGGTCGAGTTGTTTGATGCACCTGGTATTCGGGTGTTGTGTCCCGGCGAGTGGCTCATTACCACACTTGGAACACACCCAGTGGCCACCGTTGTTGCAGATTCAGTTGAGCTGTTCTTTGAGTTCCTTGACTTCCTTTTCGGTTGGAGTCATTTGTTGTTGTCTAGCATCTCATGCATAGCACCTGCATTTTATTCTTGCTGTTTACTGCTAATTTATAGTTGCTCTCCGTACTGGGGTTTGACCCCATGTCCCTCTGGGGCTTGGTTTGTTTGTTGCCTGTTGTGTTGTCCAGGTCATACAGCTGGTCGAGGAGGTAACCCAGCTGGCGGTGCCCCAGGAGGTGTTTGAGTGTCCCAGTAGCGTATAGCATATATGTATGTATCAGTCTAGTAGTCGGGGAGATGCCCTGTGCTTCGTTGTTGTATTCTGATGTGGAGTCTGATACTTTTATTTGTATTGATGCTATACTTGCTTTTGATGGTTTGTAAACTGGGAACTTATTTTAAGTATCGTCCTATTTTAAATTATATGTTTTAAACCGTCGGGCATAAAAGCAAAAATTTTACCCACTTTTTATTAAGCTTCCGCATGTGTTTGGGTTTTTACTCTGTTGTGAGCACGAGGCATGACATTTTTGGTATCAGAGCTTAAGCTGGGATAAGCTCAAATTCTTTGATCACACTTGAGTCTAGGCACAGTGTTGTGTGTTGCATGTGCTTGACTTATGTGACTTACGTGCTGCATATGTGTGTTATGTGCTTTCTATGCTGTATCTGTTCTGTTTTTCCTTATCCTGTTGAGTGTATTTTAGATGCCGCCTAGAAGTCGTGGTAGAGGTAGGGGGCAGTTCCAGGAATCAGGAGGTCAGAACGAGGATCAGTATAGTGCTCCTAGTCATACTCGTGAGAGTAGCGAAGAGGGGGAAGCTGAGGCCCCGCCGGCTCCGGTGGAGAGAATGGATATTGTTATTTTCCTGTCTTTAATGGCGACTAGTCGAGTGAGGATGCTGATTTGTGGCTCCATAACGTCGTTCATCTTTTTGATCGGGCTCAGTATGACGATGAACTCCGGTTGAGGTTAGTGACCTTGTTGCTGAGGAAGGCCGCAGAGCGTTGGTGGCGAGGTGCGTCTAGTACCGTAGTGGATACTGGATTTGGTATCACTTGGGACACTTTCTGTGAGACCTTCAGGCAGGAGTATATCCCCGATTCGTATGTGGTTGCCCGTGAGCGGGAGTTTGAGTTTTGGAGCAGGGCTCGATGACTGTGCACGAGTATGCTCGCAAGTTTTCTGCGTTGTTGGCTTATGTTCCGCATGTTGCTGGTCGGGAGAGGGCCAAGAGTACCAGATTCGTGGAGGGCTTGAATGAAGAATTTTACCAGAGTGTTTTGACGAGCAAGCCCAAGTCGTATGCTGAGGCCGTTGATACTGCTATCCACATTGAGGAGGGCATGAGGAGCCGTCGTACGCGCAGAGCGCAGGTAGCGCAGGCAGTTCAGGGTGGTAGACATGCTGGTCAGGGAGCTCAGTCGTCTCAGAGTTCTCAGTCCGCTCATTATCCCCAGCAGCAGCAGGAAGTGGCTCAGCAGTCCGGCCGCCAGAGGTTTCGACCCCACGGTCAGCAATTCAAGAAAAAGTCTGGTTCAGGATCTTACGGTTCAGGCAGTTCGAGTAGTAGTGGATCTCGGACTGAGTTTTGTGCCTTTTGTGGTGGGAAGCATTCTTCCACGCAGCGTGTAGGTGTGCAGGGCTCCTGCAACCTTTGTGGTCAGTACGGGAATTTTGCGAGAGTGTGTCCGTCAGCTGGATCACAGCAGACCGTGGCCCAGCCTCAGGGTCGTGGGGGTCAGTCTAGGGGCCGTTCTCAGCAGTTTCAGCAGCCCCGCGTGGGTGAGACTCCATTTAGACCGTTTCACCAGCCTGGCCCTTCGCGCTTTGGGCAGTCGTCTCAGCCTTTCTTCCCAGGACCCCAGCATGCTTAGGTTAACGCCATCACGAGGGAGCAGGCCGAGGAGACACCGAGCCGAGTGATTGGAGGTACATGTCTTGTCTTTGACTTTCCTGCTCGTGTGTTGTTTGACACCGGTGCATCGCATTCGTTTATTTATGATTCGTTTGTTGTTGAGCATGGTCTGTGTACCGTCCCTTTGCGCGATTCTGTTTCTGTTTCTACACCTGGTGGTGTGAGCCTGTTCTCCCAGGAGGTTTTGTTGAATGGTGTGTTGCGGTTTGGTGAGCATGTTTTGTTAGCGAACTTGATCCGTTTGATGCTTTGGGATTTCGATTGCATAGTTGGAATGGATGTGCTGTCCAACTATAGGGCCTCCGTGGACTGCTTCCATGGGATTGTGCGCTTTAGGCCTTTGTCTGGCGAGAAGTGAGACTTCTACGGCCAGGATTCACGGTCGAAGATTCCGTTGGTTTCCACGATGGAGATGTTTAGCTTGTTGTCTGTGAGAAATGCTGGCTTTATGATCTACGCTTTGGATGCATCTTCTTCTTCCAATGTTTAGCTTAGTGACGTTCCCGTGGTGCGACATTTACCTGACGTGTTTCCAGAGGAGATTCCTGGTTTTCCTCCGAGGAGGGAGATAGACTTCAGCATAGATTTGGTGCCTGGCACAGCTCCGATTTCTCGTGCCCCGTATCGTCTGGCGCCTGCGGAGTTGAGAGAACTCAAGGTACAATTAGATGATTTACTGGAGAAAGGTTTTATTCGCCCTAGTATGTCACCGTGGGGAGCGCCCATTTTGTTCGT
Source organism: Dorcoceras hygrometricum (assembly GCA_001598015.1). Lineage (NCBI taxonomy): Eukaryota > Viridiplantae > Streptophyta > Magnoliopsida > Lamiales > Gesneriaceae > Dorcoceras > Dorcoceras hygrometricum. The sequence continues at coordinate 90,912 of KQ989573.1, read as the reverse complement.
AAAGAAGAAGGATGGCTCAATGCGGATGTGTATTGATTTTCGCCAGTTGAATAAAGCCACTGTCAAGAACAAGTACCCGTTGTCGAGAATCGAGATCTGTTTGATCAATTGCAAGGTTCTGTGGTGTATTCAAAGATTGATCTTCGTTCAGGGTACCATCAACTCAGAGTGAGGGAACAAGATGTCGCGAAGACTGAGTTTCGTACGAGGTACGGACATTTTGAGTTTTTGGTGATGCCGTTTGGGTTGACCAACGCGCCTGCAGTCTTTATGGATCTGATGAACCGGGTTTTTAGAGAGTTCATAGACCAGTTTGTGATTGTTTTTATTGACGACATCTTGGTTTACTCGAAGACTCCGAGGGAGCACAAGGAGCACTTGGAAATGGTTCTTCAGAGGTTGAGAGAGCAGCAGTTGTATGCGAAGTTTTCCAAGTGCGAGTTTTGGTTAGATCGTGTTGTATTTCTGGGCCATGTCATTTCAACGGATGGAATTTCTGTGGATCCCAGTCAAGTGGATGTTGTTTTGAACTGGGAGCGACCGAGAAATGTGTCTAAGATTCGCAGTTTCTTAGGTCTGGCTGGCTATTATCGTCGCTTCATTGAGGGATTCTCTAGTATAGCGAAGCCGATGACCCAATTGACCCAGAAATATAGGCGGTTTGTTTGAAATGAGCAGTGTGAGAATGCATTTCAACTTCTCAAGGAAAAGTTGACTACTGCGCCTGTGTTGGCTCTGCCGTCCGGTCCAGGTGGCTTCGTTGTTTGTTCTGACGCTTCGCTTAATGGATGGGGTTGTGTGTTGATGCAGAATGGTAGAGTCAATGCGTATGCCTCGCGGCAGTTGAAACCGCACGAGACTCGTTACCCAGTTCATGATTTGGAGTTAGCAGCGGTGGTCTTTGCGTTAAAGATCTGGCGTCATTACCTGTATGGCGAGCAGTTTGTGGTGTACTCCGACCACAAAAGTTTGCAATATCTGTTCTTGCAGCATGACTTGAACATGAGACAGCGTCGGTGGATGGAGCTGCTTAATGGTTTTGATTGTGAGATTAAATACCAGCCTGGGATGTCGAACGTAGTGGCTGATGCTTTAAGCAGGAAGGCTAGTGAGATGCTTGCCTCGTTGTACATCTCCAAGGACCAAGAGCATCTTAACACTACGGGTTGGAGATTTTACCCGGCTGAGGATTGTGTGATGGTTTCATCGTTCCAAGTGGAACCGCAGATTGTTTCCAGCATTCGAGCAGCTCAGAGGACCGATCCGTCTATCCACGAGTTGAAGATGAAAGTCAGGGCTGGCGAACTTGAGGATTATTCCGTCTCCTCTGATGGATGCTTGAGGTTTCGTGGCAGGTTGGTTGTGCCAAACCTCGTTGATTTGAAGGAGGAGATCCTTCGTGAGGCGCATTGCAGCAGACATAGTGTTCATCCTGGTGCACGGAAGATGTACCATGCTTTGAAGCCGCACTTTTGGTGGGCAGGCCTGAAGAGTGACGTTGCTGGTTTCGTTGCTCGTTGTTTGAATTGCCAGATGGTAAAGGCCGAAAGGATGAGACCCGGTGGTCTGTTGCAGAGTTTAGAGGTGCCCCAATGGAATTGGGAGCACATTGCGATGGATTTTGTGACGCATCTGCCTCGTTCCAGCCGAGGATGCGACGCTATTTGGGTAGTTATCAACCGTTTGTCGAAGTCTGCACACTTCATTCCCTATGGGATGACCTTCTCGTTGAAGAAGATGGCGAAGCTGTACGTTGATTTTTTTGTTAGATTGCACGGTGTGCCTGTTTCAATCGTGTCCGACCGAGATCCGAGGTTTACTTCCAGGTTTTGGAAGAGTTTGCAAACAGCTTTGGGAACCAGATTGGCGATGAGTACCGCGTATCACCCCCAGACAGATGGCCAATCTGAGCGAACTATCCAGACGTTAGAGGATATGTTGCGGGCTGTTGTGTTGGATTTCGGAGGTAGCTGGCAAGATGCGTTGTCTTTGGTCGAATTTTCGTATAATAACAGCTACCAAGTGACGATGGTATGGCGCCTTTTGAGGCTTTGTATGGCAGAAAGTGCAGATCATCGGTATGTTGGGAAGAAGTGGGGGAGAAGCAGCTATCTGCCCCTGACTTTGTGCAGCAAATGAAAGATCATGTCGATCTAATCAGACAGTGGATGAAAGCTGCCCAGGAGCCAGTTATGCGAATAAGAGGCGTCGACCTCTTGAGTTTCAGGTTGATGATCGTGTATTTCTCAAGGTTTCTCCGTTTCGCAATGTGATGCGCTTTGGACGCAAGGGAAAGTTAGCCCCTCGTTACGTTGGTCCGTATGAGATTGTCGAGAGAATTGGCCCTTTAGCGTATCGGTTGTTGTTGCCGTCAGAGTTGTCCTCTCTTCACGATGTGTTTCATGTGTCGATGTTGAGGAAATATGAGACAGATCCGTCTCATATACTTGGAACTGACGAGGGAGAGCTAGATCAGTCGTTGAGCTATCAGGAATACCCCTTGCAAATCCTGGCAGAAAGAAGAAACAGTTGAGGAATAAGATCATTCCTTTGGTAATGGTGCAGTGGAGCAAGCATGGTAAGGAAGAAGCTACTTGGGAGATGGAAGAAAAGATGCAGCGCGAGTGGCCGCATCTGTTTGAGTAGCTGTTGAGCTAAATTTCCAGTAGTTTGTAGCTTTTGGTTGTATTTTCTTCCCTAGTTGTTGCAAATTGTTTGCTCAGTTATCTTGAACTCTTGGCTTGTGTTGGGCGAGTTCCTATTTTGTGTATTGCTGTTGTGTTTTGGTATTTGAATTGTTGTTGATTTCGAGGACGAAATCCTTGTAGTGGGGGAGAAATGTGAGACCTGGAAATTGTATTAAGGATTAATTGTTGAATTAATCGGGTTTTTAGTGAATTCTAGTGATTCAGATTTCATTTTGAATGTTTGGGTTGCATTTTCGGGTCGGAAATCACGTTTGGAACAATTCTAGAAATTTTGATATTTTCGAATTTTGATGAAATCTGGTAACAGATTTGATGACGTCAGCATCACGTGTTAATGTTGTGGGATTGACGTAAGCCTTGCTGGTTTAGCCCTTGCGTGAAGTCTGTTTTGCGCTAAGGTGTGAGATCTGGTTCTAGCGTTTGTTAAGGCTTGAAACGCTGTCGTTTGGATAAGTAAGAACGGCGTCGTTTTGCTTGGCGCTTGCGAGAGATCTGTTTTTGCGAGAGATCTGTTTTGTATGAGATCTGTATGTGTATTGCGAGTTGTGAGAACAGATGTCAACGATTGGTCAACTCTCCTGTAGCGTGTTTCAACGTTTGGTGATTGGACCAGATTTGATGACGTGTGCAGATTTCTCCCGCGTTGCGTTAGTGTTAGCGTATGACCAGATTTCAGCGCTTGTCTGGGCGATCAGCTTTCAGTGTCCAGCTTTTAGCGCTAGCATCAGATTTCACCTGTGCGACGTCGTTTGGTTCCCGCGTTGTTTGTGTTTGGATTTCACCGTGGTTTAGCGCATGCGTTGGTTTTTGGTGGGATCTGTTGTGCATTTAGAATTCTTGAAAGCTGTTTTGTCGGTGGGCTTTTATCCAGACTTCTTGCGTGTATATATTGGAAGCTTTGGCCTTCAATTATTGAGAAAAATCAGATCCCATACTTAGCAAATATTTCTTATCTTCGTTCTCTGTTTCTTCAAACCCTTGGCACTGTTCACCGTGAGCTTTCCGATGACTTTCCCGTCGATTCCGGCCACATTTTTCACGATTGAGGTAGCGTTGGACTCCTCTTGGAAAACTCTTTTATCTCATACTTAGTTTTGGAGGCTATCGTGAGCTGGAGCAAAAGCACGAAGCTACTATGTGTGCGTGCATTTTCGTCGGGTTCAGGTAGCTTTTGGTTTAGTTGTTGGATCTTGCTCCTAGCCTTGTTTTAAGCTTCCTAGTTAGTTGTTTGGGTAGGATTGAAGGTTGTATTGTGTATAAATTTCCAACCGTGAATTGTAGTTGTTGGCCGTCAGTTTTGGTTGCAATTCCCTGAAATCTGTGCGCCGTGTATTTTGGCAGATTTGTACAGGCCGTGACTTGCTACGTTCTTTGAGGAAATTAAGGTACGGGTTGACCTTGTAAATGCAGCGTAAGCATGGCTTGGATAAAATGGTAGTTGCTGGTTTGTTGGCTGCCGTGTGTTGATGCTTTGTGAGGCACTGTTTTTATGAGATGGCTGTGTTTATTGTGTTGTGCATTGGCTGTTGCGCATATGATTATGCTTGTTATTGTCCAGCATGTTGCATACACATATTAGCATCTCATTTCAGCTTTTGCAGCCATTGCTTCGTTGTTCTTGCTCTTTTTCTTACCAGGATGCGAGGGCGAGCGGCAATACCGCACTCTCAACTCCCTGCTGGGTTATGTTAGCCCCTATGCGCCGAGTGGTTAACTACCACAGTTCATAGGTTGGGCAACCGCAGGTCGAGTGGTTTGATGCACCTGGTATTCGGGTGTTGTGTCCCGGCGAGTGGCTCATTACCACACTTGGAACACACCCAGTGGCCACCGTTGTTGCAGATTCATTTGAGTTGTGCTTTGAGTTCCTTGACTTCCTTTTCGGTTGGAGTCATTTGTTGTTGTCTAGCATCTCATGCATAGCACCTTCATTTTATTCTTGTTGTTTACTGCTGATTTATAGTTGCTCTCCGTACTGGGGTTTGACCCCATGTCCCTCTGGGGCTTGGTTTTTTTGTTGCCTGTTGTGTTGTCAAGGTCATACAGCTGGTCGAGGAGGTAATCCAGCTGGCGGTGCCCCAGGAGGTGATTGAGTGTCCCAGTAGCGTATAGCATATATGTATGTATCAGTCTAGTAGCCGGGGAGATGCCCTGTGCTTCGTTGTTGTATTCTGATGTGGAGTCTGATACTTTTATTTGTATTGATGCTATACTTGCTTTTGATGGTTTGTAAACTAGGAACTTATTTTAAGTATCGTCCTATTTTAAATTATATGTTTTAAACCGTCGGGCCTAAAAGCAAAAATTTTACCCACTTTTTATTAAGCTTCCGCATGTGTTTGGGTTTTTACTCTGTTGTGAGCACGAGGCCTGACAGTCAAGAAGACTCGACATTTTATGGGATCAGCGTATTGATGGAGGAGGGCAGCATTCTCGAATCGAGACAAGTGTTCTTTAGGATCTCCCATCCCATCATACTCTCCTACATTTGGTAATTTGAAATGCTGAGGGAGCTCGGCCACCAATACCTCAGTCGAGAAGGGTACCGCCAGAGCTGGTGGAGGTGGTGATTCAGTAGCCATTGTTTCCCTCAAGCAAGCAACTTCTTCCCGAAGTCCCCTTATTTCTTCGGCTTACTGATGAGGCAGGGGATTTGCCTCAAGTCGATTGGCTAATATTTTCTCTACGGTGGCTGCCATCAACTGGGCTATTTGGGTGGCAGTAAGCGGAGGGTTCTCGCATCCTTGAGAGATATTCTCAGTGCGACTTGTTTCTCCGGTTTCCTGAAGTCTACTTCTTCTGGGCGGAATTTTTCCTTTTTTCTTTCTCGATTTCCCACAAACGGCGCCAATTTATGTAGCTAAATTTTGCTCAACCAATGAGCTACCGCCACGTAAGACTTATCAGGTCAGGAGTTCGGGATGGATCTGTCTTCAGTTCTCGAGCTGGTATTTCCTTGCAATATCCTGCGAACACAAAAGCTGGTCAAAGGGCATCGGGTGATGTCCCGACGAAGGTCCTCTGATGCTTAAGTTAGAATGAATGCTCGGGAGTAAAGAGAGTATGTAGTAGAGTAAGTGAATTTGCTGAATGAATAAAAAGGAGGATCTACCTGGGTATTTATAGGTAAGCAAAGTGGTTTGAGGTACTTGTTCGGGTAATCATGAATTGGAGTGGGCTTAGCAGACTTGTCTGGTACTTCCGACTACCTCCTAAATGTAGGGATGGTTTCTACCGTACTTGACAGTATATTAATCATGTGTTCATCCAAGAGGGCCAAGTTGATCATGTGGGGTCGCTAAAAAATCTTGTGTCCTATCGCTGGAAAGTGAGGATATGTTAGTTACAGCTCGAGATCCCGAGGTGTAACGCCCATAAATCCTAATTACGTGGAAATGAGTGCATGACTAGGGGAAAATTATATGCTATTTTATGCGATTTCATGATGGTTTTAATGTTGCATGATATGCATGTCATGTTTTTAGCCTTTCTGAGTTCCGGATGCGTGGACGAGACTAGGGATGATCGAGATGAAAATTTTTTGCGAATTTTAATCCCTTAGATTTTTAGGAGCAAATTTATTATTTTTAAGCAGCAATTTTCTAAAATTGGGGTTTTTATGATTATTATTGAGGGGAACCCGTTTTTCACATATACGGGCTGTTTTAAAGGACGTTATTGTATTTTAAAATTGAGGAGGCCTTATATTACGAAAATTGAAGATTTCAAAGCATAAGTTAGAGTTGTATAACATTTTAAGTGAGTGGGGGCTAGGATAGGAAAATTCTCTAATTTTCTTAATTAAAACATTTGGGGGGGTATTTTGGCACAACTCATTCTCCTCTTCACCCTATTTTCGAAAACCCTACTCCTCCCCCACTCTACAAGCTGCCTCAATCCACTCCCCTCTCCCTCAAGCTCGATTTTTCAAGTTTTTGGTGTGATTCAAGGTGGTTCGTCCCGATCTCGATCCCCCACTCCGGTAACACGTATCTCTTCCTTAATATTCAAACAAGGCATGTTCTATCTCTATTTTTCTCACCATTTAAGCCATAATATTCTGTTTTTAATCAATGATTGCATGAATTGTATGTTATTTGAATTGATCTATGTTTATTGTTTGAGATTAATGCATATATCATGATTTTCAACAAGTATTTCATCCATCTCTTGATGTGCTTCGGTCATGGACGGTCTTTGAGGCTTGGTCTTGATCCAAGGGTGATACCAGTAGTTCTCCTATCGAGTTAGGGTCACGTGGATCCAAACAGGGAGAGAATTGGTCAAAGAATAAATTAGTTACGAATTTTATGATCAGCACGCATCATGGCTTGTCGTCTGTGCGCGATAATAGAGTTGTTGGGGTTGGTTAAGTTGATATATACGTTCTATGTGGTCAAGGTTGATTTTGGGGGATAGCTCATTGATTTAAGGTCATGTAGGTCCAAACGGGGAGCGATTTGGTCGAGTAACGAATTAGCTATGAATTTTATGGCTAGCACATGTCCTGATTGCAGTCTGCACGTAGGCAATGGGTTTGAAGGCATCGTGTTGGTCAATACCTGAATATTCTTTGAGTCTTGTTTGTTCCAGTGGCTAGTGGGGTGAGTTAGGGTGACGTGGGTTGAAACAGAGCATGATTTGGTTAAGAAATAGATTTTTAATTATTTTTACCGTTTTGTCGCTCTAAGTAAGCCTCATCGGTCATTTTTTTGAAAATTGAGATTTCGAGTCTTAGGGGCTGCCAAAGTTCGTGGATAACTTTATTTGATGTTTTAAAGCTTTTTTAGAATTTATTTGATTTATGAGATTTTTGGAAATTTTATTACAAATTAATGCCTAGAAATGATTTTTAGCATGTGTAATTTTAAACTGTCATGGCTGGACCGGGTCGGTTAGTCGAGGGTCGAGTCAAAATATTTTAAGTTTGGTCCGACTTATTTTATTTCTGGACCGGATATTTAATTTTTAAAGTTTTAGGTCCAATTTTAAGAATTTTTGGTCAAATGTTTTAAGTCCAAATTTTAAGTCAAACTTTTAATGATTTATGGGCCTAATATTTGTTTTAAGTTTTAAAGTTAAAATTGGGGTCAAGAGGACTTTTAATTGGTCAAACTTTTAATGCTTGATTTTAAAGTGAAGGGAGAGCATTTTATTAAATTTTAAAGTTCAAATTTAAAGTCATGGCCCAAGTCATGTTTAGGGTTACATGTCATTTTAAAGTTAAGTCTAGACTTTTGGGCCTAGAATTAGTGGACCAGACACCTGAACCAGTCCTTAACCGGAGTAAAAAATGTAGAAGCTCGTTAATATATATTTAATTAGATATGTAGTGTTTTACGTATGATAATATTTTAAATGAATGAATTAAATATATATTGACTGGCTAAGCCTTTTAAATTGCATGTTTTATGAAATGCACGCACCATGAAAGCTTTATGAAAATGTTAAGGCATGAAAGAAAAGAAAAATATTTTCGAGGGATTGAAATGATGTGTTGCAAGTTTACGATGGGAGCTAGTCGGGATACAGGACCCGAGGATCCCCTGTTTTAATGTATTACGAGCTTATGGATCCATGTGATCACGACATGTTGAAGTGGCAGCATAGAGGTGTGAGGGATCCCGAGGTAAAGTCGGGTGAATTGCATCGCCGCGTACGTTGGTTCTTTAAATTGATCATTCGCTTATGTTATGGCTCACACTTGATGGATACGACTCACACGCCCTTTTACGTTACGTTATGCTATGTCATGCCTTATTATGTATGCTATACGAAGAAGATATATTATGATTATTTTATGAATCATGTTTTACGATCATTCAAGAACACATGTTTTGAAGTTATTTTACTATACGTATGTGCTTGCATTCAATTTTATTATATGTACCTTTATATTATTTAGATAGAGCATGCTGGGCCTTTAAACTCACTCGGTTTAAATGGTGCAGGTGATGACCTTGTCGATTTTATGCCGACCGGCGGTGAGGACCTCTGAGGGCCTGTTGCAGCAATACCCCGTGACCACTCCGACGACATTATTTATGTCGTGAAACGATTTCAGTTGTTTTATCAGACATGTTTAGTTTTCCGCAACTTTTATTAAATCTGGTTTTAAACAGTATGGATGACTTTATGTGTTTAAAATATTTATTTTATTCATGATTTAAAGTAACGTTGAAAAAAATATTTTAAGGGGGACGAGCCATACTTATAAAGATTTTTTATTCTGCACTGTAGTTTCAAAAAAAATCTAGAGCCTTGTTCGTTTCAGTTGGTATCAGAGCGATGGTTCTGGTGGGATACTAGCCTGCTGCATGGAGCTCGAAAGTCGCACTGCCAGTCTGTATGTTTTAATAGTTTTACTGTGACGCCCAAACCCATGGGAATCAATGGATTGGAATAAATGGATAATCAAAAGCAAATAGAAGGACTAAATGCAAAATGCTGTAAGCTGTATTCTCTTACAAAACTGAACACAAATAGTAGGCGCCAAAAGTAAACAGTAGAAACAGATTTGGAATATAAGAACCTCATATTCGATTTCAAAATGATAGTACAACTATTGGAACTCTATATGAATTCTCTATTTGTTGTAATGGATCTTAATACAGATTTCGACAAAAGATCAAAGACTACAACAACATTGACTCGACGGAAACGCTGGCCTCTGACAAACACACGCAACCCCCAAATCTGGTTCATCTCGCGCCACCCGCCTGCCCCTGAGCTGCCTCTCCTGCATCAGGAAAACTGGTGAGCCTAGGGGCTCAACAAGTGAAACTGAGGATAACAAGATCACATAATGCAGACAAACTGAAATCATAATACGTAAATTAAATGAAGTCATCTGAACTGAAATCTTGCTACTCAAAAGACAGATCGGAACATCATATCTGAATCGCACTTATACTGTAACTCATGGTGTGAGGTCCGGGGCTCAAAGAGGCGGGGAGTGATCGTCGGTGCCACTAGGTTGCACAGACAATGAGCGGCTCCAGGCAGGCTTCTAGAGGCGAAGGGGCACATGAATGAACCGAACCCATATCGGAATGAAAGGGATTACGAGACTGAGAAGTTATAGATGTAACTGAATTTAGTTGATAAAGGTTTATCAAATTTAATCGGCACTACTCATACCAACAAGGTGCATCTTCTTTTCGGGAGCTCATCACTTAAGAACTCCAAAGTTAAGCGTGCTTGACTTGGGATAATTTTAGGATGGGTGACCCTCTGGGATGTTTCTCGGGGTGCGTGCGAGTGAGGACAAAATACGCTGAAAAGATCAGTGTTGGTACAGTGGGGGCAGTCGTTAAATCTGGGGCATTACAGATTGTATCAAAGCCGACCTCTCTTAGTACGGTGTGGTTCGGGGACGAACCAAGCGGAAGCTAGTGGGCATGTGAGGTCCGAGGCTCAAAGAGGACGGGGAGTGATCGCCGGTGCCAAGAGATTGCACGGAAAATGAGCGACTCCTGGCAGGCTTATAGAGCGAAGGGCACATGAATTGAACCGATTCCACACCGGAATGAGAGGGATTATGAGACTGGGAAATTATAGATGTAACTGAAGGTAGTTGAGAAAGGCTTATCAAATTTAATCGGTACTACTCATACCAACAAGGTGCATCTTCTTTTCGGGAGCTCATCACTTAAGAACTCCAAAGTTAAGCGTGCTTGACTTGGGATAATTTTGGGATGGGTGACCCTCTGGGATGTTTCTCGGGGTGCGTGCGAGTGAGGACAAAATACGCTGAAAAGATCAGTGTTGGTACAGTGGGGGCAGTCGTTAAATATCACTTAAGAACTCCAAAGTTAAGCGTGCTTGACTTGGGATAATTTTGGGATGGGTGACCCTCTGGGATGTTTCTCAGGGTGCGTGCGAGTGAGGACAAAACACGTTGAAAATATCAGTGTTGGTACAGGGGGGACAGTGTGGACGTTGGAATAGATGTCTCATTCTTACTGAACCAGGAAATCAATCGATCTCCTAAGAATTGACAAATACCGCTTGTGCTTCTACGATCAACTATACTTCCAGCGTAGTCTGCATCACTGTAACCGATTAGTTGAAAGCTGGAGTCTTTGGGATACCAAAGACCCACATTTGAGGTTCCTTTTAAATATTTCAGAATTCGCTTTACAGCAATGTAATGAGATTGCTTTGGCTCCGCTTGGAATCTAGCACATATACAGACAGCAAACATGATGTCTGGTCTGCTAGCTGTTAAGTAAAGCAGGGTGTAGCACCCAAACCCCATGGAGCCACGAAATAAAAAAATAAAGAAGAAATTGAAGGACTGAAAGGAATAACAGCAAGTTGTATTGCCTTGCTAAAAAAAATCAAGGAATAACTATTGGCGCCTAGGAATAAAGCAACAGACTTCCATATCAATATTCAAAATACAGAATGCGATTGCGAATTACAACTACTGGAACTCTATTTGAATTCATCATTGTTGTAATGGATCTTAATACAATTTAACAAAAATAAAAAACAACAGCAATGAAATGAACATCGCGGAATCGCCGGCCATTGATAAACACCCGCACACCACAGCTGATTCAGACTCCTCCTCCCGTATGCCTCGGAACCGACTCACCTGCACCAAGAAAGCTAGTGAGCCTAGGGGCTCAGCAAGAAAAACTTAGAGTAACAAGAGCACGACATGCAGGCAGGCGCAATACATACAATAACATAGTTTTAAAGGAAGACATTTAAACATAGCTCTTCGTAAACATTCAATTTTTGGAATAACTCAGATCCCAACATTTCCTTTCTTTTTGACTTATGGCTCATAAGCTATCCTTAGGTCCCGTTGCACTTGATCAAATGACTACTGATATCAGTTCTATATGGCGAAACTTGCCCAATATGAAGGGGCAACCGACACTCTCGACTGCTGCTCACCCTTCCCATATGGACCGTCTGTTATCTTTGCCATAAATCATAAAATCTGAACATTTTCTTCCTTTAAACAACATCTGGGTGAAATCAGGTCTTGACATCGGGGTTCCCTTCATTTTTAAAACTCAATTTCTATTAAATAAAATTTGCACTGAGCATCCAGCTGTGACTTGGGAAAACAGATGTTGAAAGAAACAGCGTATGGTTACGAGAAAAATTTCAGACGTTGTAAACAGATGTGACTCGGGGTGCTATCGGTATCAAATTTCAGATGTCGCTAATCGGAAATTTTAGATGTTGCGGTCAACTCAGATGTCAACGCAACTGGATGAAGTATTTCCGATGTTGCTATCGGGAATTTCAGATGTTTACTAAGTGAAAGTACCGTTGGCGTAAACAAATTTCAATGAAATTGGGTTGGTCGACTCAGCTGTCAATAGAATAACAGTTGAACAACAGCAGATGCCTACAGGGAACTCAGCTGCTGGAATAAATCAGATGTCAACGAATTGGGTTTGGTCAACTCAGCTGTTAATGAAGCACAGGTAAAATAGCTGCGACTCTGGAAACGCTATCGCTAACAGGAAATATCATATGAACAGTGAACAGCTGACGCTAAGGAAATATCATATGAACAGTGAATAGCTGAATACAACTAACGCAACAGCTGGTTACGAACAAATGCAACAGCTGGTTACAAACAAATGCAACAGCTGGTTACAAACAAATACAACAGCTGGTTACAAACAAATGCAACAGCTGGAATGTAACTGCTGAATTTAAATATGAAATTTAATCTCTGACATAGGAAACAAAATCTGAATAAGAACTTGGTGTTGCAACATCAAATGACCGCTACACTATCAGCTGTTGCCTATGTCAGGCCCCGTGCTAATTATTCTCAATTAACACATAATAAGCGCATAAATACGGAAGCTAAAAATCAGGGCTTAAAAATTTTTCGAAATAGTTTAGGCCTGAACTTAAAATTATCATTCAAAATATCCATACTCAAAATATAAGTTATCTCAAAATTATACAACTCAGGTAACATCAAATCTCAAATCATAAACAGATCCCCAATACATGATAACACGGGGCATCCCCCGGCTCAATACATATCGTATACATAGACTGGGACTCAAGGACGCGGGGATCGACCAGCTGAACTTCCACTCTGTCCAGCTTGGTTACCTGAAGTTCCTGCAAATGGGCAACGCAGACCCAAACAAGACAAAAGCAGGAAAACAAATACGAGGTCAGGCCTCAGTACGAAGAGCTATCAAACAGCTACGCATGCAACATGCTAAAAATCAATGCTATGAAATGCATGTGGCTGCCAAGGAATCAGTCATCTAGGCCAGTGTATCAACCGGCAAATCCTGTCAAGTCGCCTCTATACCACGGTCAATCAACCGGGAAATCATCGGTCCGTGAATTATCGAAACCCGTCGGTTCTCACAGCTCAGTGGTAGACGCTCGCATCTGGCAGTCACCACTCCGATGATAGCGTTGGACTGGTGCACAACACATCGGTTGGTCAGCTCCAACGTGGCTCGGGTCATCAATAAAATCTGTCAAGGCCCAATATATATGCACGTATGCCAATCAATATCAATGCTCAATGCATACAATCATAATACGTGAAAACAGAATATCAAGTTCAATCAATTCAACAGTTGTTCCACGTAAACACATAACAGCAACACCACACATTCCACAACATCGATTCAGTCATGTTCACGCTCAAGCTGTAAGTGCTGCTCAATTCGTACCTTTCTTCTCCAAATTACCTAACAGATTTCTCCTGGTTCAATTAATATCAATGCTCAATGCATACAATCATAATACGTGAAAACAGAATATCAAGTTCAATCAATTCAACAGTTGTTCCACGTAAACACATAACAGCAACACCACACATTCCACAACATCGATTCAGTCATGTTCACGCTCAAGCTGTAAGTGCTGCTCAATTCGTACCTTTCTTCTCCAAATTACCTAACAGATTTCTCCTGGTTCAATTCACGCAGCAGGAACTTCGTGGAAGCTGAAATCTGTTACAGGTACTCAATATCTTAGCTCAATTCTGCTACACAAACACGTTAATCCTACGGCCAGAAGTATACTTCAATCCTACACTTCTACGTAGGCATTAACTACTAATAACCGAGCCCAAACTACAAGAAAAGCTCACCCAAAAGCTCAAAGAAAATACGGCAGAATCTGCTCAACGAAACCAGCAACTCACGAACGAGCAGGGCCTTCGGGATTTCTCAACTTGTTGCTCTTAGCTTCCATACTAGTATCAATCGAAAGAGCAAGTTGCAAGGAGTCCAGCGCCACTAAGAACGTCAAAAACAGAGGCTGGAATCGAAGGGAAATGGCGATCGAAAGTGACGATGAACAGTAGATAATCGAGGGTTTGGAAAAGAGGAGATAAGGAATATCTGGTTCAAAATAATTCTAAGTATCGATCAACACCTCTATATATATACATCTCAAATCTCTCGACTGCTGATCACCAATCCAGTCAGTCGCAACAACCAGACGCAACAATCCAGTCGCAACTATCCAGTCTCAACAATCCAAAACGCGGCGTTTAACTAACTCAGACGACACCGTAGCGATACACCAGCAGACAACATGTTTCGCATGAAATGAGACCAAGAGCTGGTATAAATCTCTTCAAACAAGCACCAGTCGACTGGTTACGCAAAATACCACAAAACGACGACGCTTCAACTAATCTAAACGACGCCGTTACACACGCGAGTATCGCTACCAGCAGCTGGTCACCCAGTCACAACACAATTCCTCTCGCGACTGGTTCCAGACGCAATACTCAAAACGCATCGTTTTCAGTTCTCAAAATATGGGACGGATCCGGCTCATATTTTCTCAACATTGACACATGAAATACGTCATGCATCGCGGCTAACTCCTCGGGCAGCCTCAGTCTATAAGCCAATTGTCCAATCCGCTCGATAATCTCAAAGGGACCAACGAATATGGGAGCCAATTTGCCTTTAAATCTGAATCTCATCACGCTCTTGAAAGGAGAAATCTTGAGGAACACACGATCGCCGACCTCAAACTCCAACGGTCGACGTCTACGGTTCGCATAGCTAGAGAAACGGTCTTGAGCAGCTTTCATTCTACTCCGAATCAAGTCAATTTGATCCTTCATGTGCTGAACAAACTCCGGTGTAGAAAGCTGTCTCTCGCCAACTTCTTCCCAGCAAATCGGGGATCTGCACTTTCGACCATATAATGCTTCAAACGGAGCCATTCCGATAGTGACTTGGTAGCTGTTGTTATACGAAAACTCTACCAACGAAAGCGAATCCTGCCAGCCACCGCTGAAATCCATCACTACTGCTCGCAGCATATCCTCTAAAGTCTGGATAGTCCGCTCAGACTGTCCGTCTGTCTGTGGGTGATAGCCTGTGCTCATTGCCAATCTCGAACCCATTGCTGCTTGCAGACTCTTCCAAAATCGAGAAGTGAACCTCGGATCTCTGTCGGACACTATCAAAACCGGAACTCCATGAAATCTAACCACATGGTCGATGTACAACTTCGCCATCTTTTTCATCGAACACCTCACATCATAGGTAATGAAATGGGCTGACTTCGAAAGTCTATCAATCACAACCCAGATCGTATCGCATCACCTACTCGATCGAGGTAGATGAGTCACGAAATCCATGGAGATGTGCTCCCAATTCCATTGGGGCACCTCCAAGCTCTGCAGCAATCCACCAGGTCTCATTCTCTTGGCCTTGACCTGTTGGCAATTCAAACATCTAGCTACAAAAGCCGAAATGTCGCTCTTCATACCTGCCCATGCCGTTACACACGCGAGTATCGCTACCAGCAGCTGGTCACCCAGTCACAACACAATTCCTCTCGCGACTGGTTCCAGACGCAATACTCAAAACGCATCGTTTCACTTAATCAAACGACGTCGCTGCGCCCACTTACTAATTGAATTTCTCAATCCTCACATTCTCCCCACCTTAAGAGATTTCGTCCTCGAAATCAAAGACAAACCAAGGCAGAAACAATCAAACATTCAAACCAGCACCAAAATCACCTAAATTCGAAGCAAAATCAGCAATTTACCTGGAAATTCCACACGATCAATGCTCAAACAGATGAGGCCAATCTTGTCTCATCTTCTCCTCAACTTCCCAGGTTGCTTCTTCTCGGCCATGCTTGCTCCATTGGACCATCACCAAAGGAACTTATCTTGTTTCTCAGCTGCTTCTCCTTCCTATCCAAAATCTTCACTGGATATTCAACATAACTCAAGGCAGAATCCAGCTCAACTTCGTCAGTTCTCAAAATATGGGACGGATCCGGCTCATCTTTTCTCAACATTGACACATGAAACCCGTCATGCATCACGGCTAACTCCTCGGGCAGCCTCA
>KQ989573.1:64026-74686 GCA_001598015.1 Dorcoceras hygrometricum | reverse complement strand
CAGCAAATCGGGGATCTGCACTTTCGACCATACAAAGCTTCAAACGGAGCCATTCCAATAGTGACTTGGTAGCTGTTGTTATAAGAAAACTCCACTAAGGAAAGCGAATCCTGCCAGCCACCGCTGAAATCCATCACTACCGCTCGCAGCATATCCTCTAAAGTTTGGATAGTCCGCTCAGATTGTCCGTCTGTCTGTGGGTGATAGGTTGTGCTCATCGCCAATCTCGAACCCATTGCTGCTTGCAGACTCTTCCAAAAGCGAGAAGTGAACCTCGGATCTCTGTCAGACACTATCGAAACCGGAACTCCATGCAATCTAACCACATGGTCGATGTACAATTTCGCCATCTTCTTCATCGAACACCTCACGTCATAGGGAATGAAATGGGCTGACTTAGAAAGTCTATCAACAACTACCCAAATAGCATCACATCCCCTACTCGATCGAGGCAAATGAGTCACCAAATCCATGGCGATGTGCTCCCTGTTCCACTGAGGCACTTCTAAACTCTGTATCAATCCACCAGGTCTCATCCTCTCAGCCTTTACCTGTTGGCAATTCAAACATCGAGCTACAAATCCAGAGATGTCATTCCTCATGCCTTCCCACCAAAAATGAGATTTTAGGGCATGATACATCTTCTTCTCGCCTGGATGCACACTGTACCGACTACAATGTGCTTCATTCATGAGGGTCTCCTTCAAATCAATCAGGTTCGGAACTACTAATCTCCCTCTGAACCTCAAACATCCATCAGAAGCAACAGAGAAATCATCAGACTGACCTGACTGCGCCTTAATCCTCAACTCATGGATATAGGGGTCGGTCCTCTGCGCCTCCCTGATGTTCATCACAATCTGCGGTTCCACCTGAAGAGAATAAACAAAGAAATACTGATCACCCGGCTGGAATCGCCACCCAGAAGTACTCAACTCCTCATGAACTTTCGAAATACTCAAGGACGCTAACATATCAGGCTGGGTCTTTCTACTCAAAGCGTCGGCTACTAAGTTCACACGCCCATGCTGATATTGAATCTCACAATCAAAGTCCTTAAGCAATTCCATCCAGCGTCGCTGCCTCATGTTCAAATCTGACTGCGTGAAGATATATTTCAGGCTCTTGTGGTCGGTTTACACCACAAATTCTTCACCATAGAGAGAATGCCGCCAGATCTTCAAGGCAAACACTATCGCAGCCAACTCCAAATCATGAACCGGGTACTTCGTCTCGTGAGGCTTCAACTGTCGAGACGCATATGCAATCACGTACCCGTTCTGCATCAGAACACACCCTAAACCATTCAGAGAAGCATCGGAGCATACCACGAAACCTCCAGATCCAGACGGCAGAACCAAGACAGGAGCAGTAGTCAACTTCTCCTTCAGCATCTGAAAACTGTACTCGCACTCATCAGTCCATACAAATCTCTTATCTTTCTGAGTCAACTGCGTCATAGGCCTGGCTATCGAAGAAAACTTCTCAATGAAACGCCTATAGTAGCCGGACAACCCCAAGAAACTATGGATCTCTGAAACGTTCCGAGGTCTCTCCCAGTTAAGCACTGCTTTGACCTTGCTCGGATCTACAGAAATCCCTTGTGCTGAAATCACATGACCCAAAAAGATAATCCTGTCGAGCCAAAACTCGCACTTGCTGAATTTGGCATAGAGCTGCGAGTCTCTCAATCTCTGCAATACTAGTCTCAAATGCTCCTTGTGCTCTCTCTTGCTCCTCGAGTACACCAAGATGTCATCTATGAAGACGATTACGAACCGATCGATATACTCGCTGAAGACGCGGTTCATCAAATCCATGAAGACAGCAGGGGCATTCGTCAATCCAAACGGCATGACGAGAAACTCAAAATGCCCATATCGAGTCCGGAAGGCTGTCTTTGCCACATCAGCGTCTCTAATTCGCAACTGGTGATAACCAGAGCGCAAGTCAATCTTCGAGTAAACAACCGATCCCTGCAACTGATCGAACAAGTCATCAATCCTCGGCAAAGGATACTTGTTTTTCACCGTTGCTTTATTCAATTGTCTGAAGTCCACACACATCCTCATAGTGCCATCTTTCTTTTTCACAAATAGAATCGGAGCTCCCCAAGGCGACATGCTCGGTCTGATGAAGCCTTTTTCCAAGAGATCACTTAACTGTTCCTTCATCTCTTTCAACTCTGCGGGCGCCAACCGGTAAGGAGCTCTAGAAATAGGGGCAGTACCGGGCACCAACTCAATACTGAAGTCGATCTCACGTCGCGGAGGGAATCCAGGAATCTCATCTGGAAACACGTCGGGAAACTCTCGAACGACGGGGATGTCGCACAACTCTAATCGCTGCTCCTGGGAACTATCAAGTGCGTAGATCATGAATCCTGCATTACCTAGCGATAGCAGGCTAAACATCTCCATAGCGGACACTAGGGGAATCTTTGACCTCGAATCCATGCCGTAGAAATCCCACCTCTCACCCGTATCAGGGCGAAATATCACCACACCGTGGAAGCAATCAACGGTAGCCTTAAAGCTAGATAATACGTCCATTCCCAAGATACAGTCGAAATCTCTAATCCCCAAAACAATCAAATTGGTCACCAAAACATGCTCATCAAACCTAATCAGGCAATCTATTACTACCTCTCGAGACCACAGATTCACACCAGCAGGAGTAGACACGGAAACAACATCACCCAGTGGGGAAGAACTCAACCCACGCTCAAACACAAACATCTCAGATATAAAAGAGTGTGATGCACCAGTGTCAAACAAGACTCTTGCAGGATAATCATAAATAGAGCATGTACCTCTAATCACCATGCCCGGCGTCTCCTCAGCCTGATCCATCATCAAGGCGTTCGCCTGCGCCTGCTGGGGAATCTGAAACGGGGGTCGGGAAGGTCCTCCAAAACGAGATGGCTCACGAGGCTGAAAACCAGATCGTTGGGACTGCGCAAAAGGCTGCTGTCGCTGAGAAGAACCACTAGCGGAACCCTGCTGCGACTGACCAGTAGATCGCCCTCCAATCAAAGGACACGCTCTAGCGAAATGTCCCGGCCGACCACAAAGATGGCAGAGTCCTCTAACTCCACGACACTGTGAAGTCTCATGCCTCCCTCCGCATTGACTACAAAATCCGCCGCAAGAACCACCACCTGAACCACTGCCAGAACCAGAGCTCACGGAACCAGAGGAACTCGAATGGCCCTTCTTCTTGAATTGCTTCCCTCGTGGTCGGAACTGCTGGCGACTCGACTGTTGTGACCCCTGAGGAGACTGATATGACTGCGACACCGCCTGCACTAGCTGAGAAGCACGTCCAGACGTCTGATGTATCGGAGCCTCAGGATCCATCAAACTCTCCTCGATATCAACCGCATTGTTCACAGCTTCCATGAAGGTCGCCGGGGATCCAGACAACACCATCCGATAAATGTTAGGTCTCAAGCCCTTCAAGAACTTGTTCCTCTTCGTTCGCTCTTGGTTCGCCACAGCTGGCATGTACACTAGAAGCACAGAAAACCGCCTCGCATACTCGGCCACACGCATATCACCCTGCTTCAAATTATCAAACTCACGCTCCCGGATGGCGAAATAGGACTCTGGAGTGTATTCCTGTCGAAAAGCTTCACAGAAACCATCCCAGGTGAGCACCGTCCCACTATCTCGAAGCATCCTAGAAGTACCCCTCCACCAGCGCTACGCATCATCTCGCAGCTGCAGCACTGCCAACTTCAATCTCTTTTCCGGAGCGTACTCCAAGGTATCAAATAACTCCTCCATCTGAACGAGCCACGCCTCGGCCCTAGCACCACCCTCAGTACCGGCAAACGTCGGTGGGTTCGTCCGCTGAAATCGGGCTAAGACCAACTCCATTCCACCTATCTGCCTAGTGACGTCCTCAACCTGAGCGTCATCATCACTACCTGCTCTAGACCCCTCAACGGAACGTCTAGTCCTCCTACCTCCTTCTCGTCTCGGCGGCATCTAAACAAGCCTAGAGGTAAGATCTCACAGCAGATAAAATAACAAGACAGATAATAGATCACATAAGTCACAGAGGCAATCAAAATCAAATAAAACTCTGTGCCTAGACTCAAGTGTGATCAAAAGAATTCGAGCTTATCCCAGTTTAAGCTCTGATACCAAAAATGTCAGGCCCCGTGCTAATTATTCTCAATTAACACATAATAAGCGCATAAATACGGAAGCTAAAAATCAGGGCTTAAAAATTTTTCGAAATAGTTTAGGCCTGAACTTAAAATTATCATTCAAAATATCCATACTCAAAATATAAGTTATCTCAAACTTATACAAATCAGGTAACATCAAATCTCAAATCATAAACAGATCCCCAATACATGATAACACGGGGCATCCCCCGACTCAATACATATCGTATACATAGACTGGGACTCAAGGACGCGGGGATCGACCAGCTGAACTTTCACTCTGTCCAGCATGGTTACCTGAAGTTCCTGCAAATGGGCAACGTAGACCCAAACAAGAAAAAAGCAGGAAAACAAATACGAGGTCACGCCTCAGTACGAAGAGCTATCAAACAGCTACGCATGCAACATGCTAACAATCAATGCTATGAAATGCATGTGGCTGCCAAGGAATCAGTCATCTAGGCCAGTGTATCAACCGGCAAATCATGTCAATTCGCCTTTATACCACGGCCAATCAACCTGGAAATCATCGGTCCGTGAATTATCGGAACCCATCGGTTCTCACAGCTCAATGGTAGACGCTCGCATCTGGTAGTCACCACACCGATGATAGCGTTGGACTGGTGCACAACACATCGGTTGGTCAGCTCCAACGTGGCTCGGGTCATCAATCAAATCTGTAAGTGCTGCTCAATTCGTACCTTTCTTCTCCAAATTACCTAACAGATTTCTCCTGGTTCAATTCACGCAGCAGGAACTTCCTGGAAGCTGAAATCTGTTACAGGTACTCAATATCTTAGCTCAATTCTGCTACACAAACACGTTAATCCTACGGCCAGAAGTATACTTCAATCCTACACTTCTGCGCAGGCATTAACTACTGAAAATCGAGCCCAAACTACAAGAAAAGCTCACCCAAAAGCTCAAAGAAAAGACGGTAGAATCTGCTCAACGAAACCAGCAACTCACGAACGAGCAGGGCCTTCGGGATTTCTCAACTTGTTGCTCTTAGCTTCCAGACTAGTATCAATCGAAAGAGCAAGTTGCAAGGAGTCCAGCGCCACTAAGAACATCAAAAGCAGAGGCTGGAATCGACGGGAAATGGCGATCGAAAGTGACGGTGAACAGTAGATAATCGAGGGTTTGGAAAAGAGGAGATAAGGAATATCTGGATCAAAATAATTCTAAGTGTCGATCAACACCTCTATATATATACATCTCAAATCTCTCGACTGCTGATCACCAATCCAGTCGAAGTGAACAGTAGAAATCTTATGACTGGCACCCATGCTTCCTTCAAAAAACCAGTCGCAACAACCAGACGCAACAATCCATTCGCAACTATCCAGTCGCAACTATCCAAAACGCGGCGTTTAACTAACTCAGACGACGCCGTAGCGAT
This sequence comes from Dorcoceras hygrometricum, assembly GCA_001598015.1. Lineage (NCBI taxonomy): Eukaryota > Viridiplantae > Streptophyta > Magnoliopsida > Lamiales > Gesneriaceae > Dorcoceras > Dorcoceras hygrometricum. Next base: position 69,107 of record KQ989573.1, on the reverse strand, counting down.
ACACCAGCAGACAATGTTCCGCATGAAATGAGACCAAGAGCTGGTATAAATCTCTTCAAACAAGCACCAGTCGACTGGTTACGCAAAATACCACAAAACGACGACGCTTCAACTAATCTAAACGACGCCGTTACACACGCGAGTATCGCTACCAGCAGCTGGTCACCCAGTCGCAACACAATTCCTCTCGCGACTGGTTCCAGACGCAATACTCAAAACGCATCGTTTCACTTAATCAAACGACGTCGCTGTGCCCACTACATCAAATCCAGTCGATGCATACACACACCAGCAGCGAGCTACAGTAAGGTTGACCCGTGTTGACTTCCCTACAGTAGCGTGCTGTTAACAGCTTTGCACCAAAATACGATCGAATCCAAAACTTAGAGAAATTCAACAACTCAACCCGTAACTAATCCTACTAAAGTCCGATTAATTACTAATTGAATTTCTCAATCCTCACAGCCTATCAAACCGGACTTAACTTCTGATTCAATTAGCAACTCCGATTACATAGCGTCAAATTCCAATGTTACCATTCACCAGAAGGAAGAAGAACTTCGAAATTTCACGATGAACTTGAACTGGAATGCTCAGTGGTTTAAAAACCAACATCAACAACTTCATAAAATACATTCTGAGTTTCAAACATAAACCCACTGTGAACCCGAACATTAAACATACATTTTCAAATCAGCTGAAACATGAACAATGGCTGAATTTGAACATAACTCAGGCAAGCAATCACAAAGCTGAAAGAGAACAATACATAAGCTTTCATGGCGTAGCAAGAATCAGATTTACTTGCCTTAACATAGGAGAAACATGAAGCACAGCAGGTCTTAGCAGCAAGTCTCCTCAAGCACCGCAGCAAGTTTCCTATGGTTTCTTTGATGAAAAATGAAGGTTTTCTTGCAAAATGATTAACTTATAGTCCACACGTACCATAGGCGTGGGAGTCTGACTTGTAACAGGGGAAAAACACTCGAGTAGGCATGGTGTTCCACACCTACTTCTCAAAATTTGTTAAAAGTCCCCTATCACTATTTGAATTTGTCAAAGCAATACTCTCATTTAAAAAGAACCATTCTCCCATCCGAAAAATTATTTTATTTTCGACTTCTGAAAATTACTCAGCTGGTGCTCAGGTAACAGCTGACCAGACCTCTTCACCGTGTTCAACATCTAAAAATAAGAAATCAGCTAGCAATTAAATGGTTAAGCTGAAATTCGAAATTAGAAATGGGTCCTTGAATTAAAAGGACTAAGAATTGTGGTCCTATGGATTTTGGGGCGTTACAATCTACCCACCTAATAAAAATTTCGTCCTCGAAATTTACTTACCAAACAATTCTGGGTAGCGACTGAGCATATCAGCTTCTGTTTCCCACGTAGCTTCTCGTTCAGTTTTGTTAGACCACTGAACCTTAACCATAGGTATACTACGGTTCCTAAGCTTCCTAATTTCCCTAAGAAGAATCTTCTCGGGTCTTTCTTCATAGCTCAACTCTCCAACTGTCCAGAGCTGTTTCCAAACACACGCATACAGACCCAATACGCTCACCAAGCACACCAGCTCAAAGTTTATCTATCCCAGATCTGTTCATGCCAGATCTGGTCTATGCCAAACCTGATTAATTAGCTTAATTAATCCACAAATCTTTCGCGTCTCACAAGTTTACCACAAAGGGGTCGAACGCAGCAGGGAGAGAGAGGAGAATCAGATCCACAGACAGCTCATATGGAAGCGTGATATCAAGGCCCACTAGCTTCTCAATGAGCCCAATCATACGAACCTCATGCTCGCGCACAGAAGTCCCCTCGCGCATGTGACTCGTCATGAGCTCCTTGACAGTAGTGAACCTCTCAGTCTGAGAGTTCTGTTAGAGTAGATGCCCAACTAGCCAACTTGTGGCGTGTGGGTTTTCATTGACTCTTGTACAAACGATCTTTATATATGATATTCGCATTCTTTTATATGGCATTCTTTACTTTCATTATGTGTGTAATGATTTACAATTGTGTTGAGTAAAGGCCTAGATTACAGATGTTTAATAATTATTCATTACAAAACATCAAGCCTCATAGTGCAGCTCAAAACCAGTCTATTACATAACCAAAATTATCGTCTTTACAATTGAAAATCGGAGAAATTGAATAACAGAGTGCGGAAGCGAAAATTACATTAACAAAGAATAGCAGAGTCTTCACCAGCCCCAAAACAGATCTTGTTCCTCTTCTTCAACATGTTCTTCATTCTTATCTGGGTGGAGAAGTAAGGGGTGAGTGTTTGGGGAAACACTCAGCAAGTGAGGGATACCATTCGAGCATAACTAATATTCATATACATATACTGAATAACACATCTCATAACAGAGCATAACAGAGCTTAACGGAGCTTAACAGAGCATGTCAGAACTTAACAGAATGAGTAGCAGAAAAGCACTGATAATTACTTCGTGTCTATGGTTTACTGATCAGTCCCTAATTTTTATTCCTCTAAAGGGTCGAGGCCATGTGGTTACACCAAGTAACCCAGAGTGCGGAATATTCCGTAGACCCATATTACGACAGCAAAATCAGTGCAAAAATAGAGTTTGAAATGAAACAGAGATCTGAACAGAAAGGTGCTCGAACAGTAGGTTCAAAACTGAATTCTTACATGGATAATATATATATATAATATATCAAACGAATATAATAGCAAAAACCCACTTACTTGATTACTGCTCAAAACATGAGAAACATGGTGGCAATGCTTGATTTCTTATCTGGTTGCTACTTGAAGTGGATCACGAATGTAGAGATCTTCAGACGTTGCATACTTATGAAAATCACCGATATTTCATAAGCGTCTTCGGTATACGAAACTCTCGGATTAAGCTCAAGGTTGGTTGGCTTGTTCACAAAAGGAGAAAAAGAAATTGTGAACGAAAAAGATTGGATTTGTAAGCCATTTGAATCCATATCGGGACGGTGAATCGAAGTTATAGTTTTGTCGTAAATAGTCGGTACAGTAGAATTGAAAAGGAATTTTAGGAAAACCTAACCTTTGGATCAGGATGAAATTTGAACATCATATACGAAACATGATGAAATAACTTTTGAACGGTCAAGATAGTTTTTAGAGAAAATTTGCAGCCGTTTCTAAGTGATGGACAAGAGCTGCAGATTTCTCGTATGGAATCTGTACAGAATTATAGAAAAGGGGTTTTACAAAAATCTAGCCGTTGGATTGGAATGAAATTTGGACATCATATTCAAGACATAACGAAGTAACATATGAACGGTGGTGATCAGAAATAGAGGCCGTTTGAAATCAGTTTAGGAAGATAAACAGAAGCTGCAGTTTCCTCACATGTAATCTGTGCAGCATTCTTGCGAATTTGATTCACGGAAATTTAACCGTTGGATCAGAATGAAATTCTTACCTAATATTCAAAACATGGAGAAGAAGATTCTGGACGGTGAAGATCGGATTATAAGAAACAGAGTAGTGGAAATAGGTTCCGGACAGTAGGCCTTTAGATTATTGTTGGAATGCTCAAAACTTCAAACTCTTGTTTCTGAAAGGGTGCAGCCTCTTGCACGATTTTTTAGAGGATTTGTTGATGTTTGTAGAGCGAATTCTTCATCCTTTAAGTGCATTATATATAGGAGAGGTTGGAGAATTTGAAGGGTCACCTCTTTATGGCCATTAAACACCACTTTATGGCCCTTAAACACCACTTTATTGCCATTATTATGTATTATTTGGCTACATAATGGCTACTTATGGTGTGACTTTAATTGGCTTTTAATATTCCTAAATCGACAGTTATAACTATGAAATGTGACCTATAGGCGAGGATTTGTTGATGTTTGTAGAGCGAATTCTTCATCCTTTAAGTGCATTATATATAGGAGAGGTTGGAGAATTTGAAGGGTCACCTCTTTATGGCCATTAAACACCACTTTATGGCCCTTAAACACCACTTTATTGCCATTATTATGTATTATTTGGCTACATAATGGCTACTTATGGTGTGACTTTAATTGGCTTTTAATATTCCTAAATCGACAGTTATAACTATGAAATGTGACCTATAGGCGTGTAGCAACTGCTGGAATTCGTGAGCCAAATCTGGATTTTCGTCGCCAAAAGCTGAATTTTCGTTGGTCAAAGCTGAGTTGACCGCTGATTGACTGCTGAGTTGTCTGCTGACTGAGCAGAAGCTGAGTTGGACTGATGAGTTGTCTGCTGGGTTGACTGCGCAGGAGTTGGTTGACTGTGCAGGAGCTGGTTGACTGTGCAGGAGCTGGGTGACTGTGCAGGAGCTGGTTTGACCAACCAAGAGCTGAGTTGACCGACCCAAAAGCTGATTTTTCGACCAACAGCTGATTTTCAGCCACCAGCTGGTTTTCGACCAGCAGCTGGTTTTTGACCACCAGCTGATTTTCCCTCAGCTGGTTTTCGACCTGCAGCTGATTTTTTATTTTTTATTTTTTGCTCTATTTCCTGGAGCTGAATTTTCGGGTTTTCACATCCCTCCCTCCTTAAAAGAAGTTTCGTCCTCAAAACTTTGGTTATCATATTATCTCTCCGTTGATGCGGTTAACTGTGATCTCCAGCTCTTCTTTGATGGTATCGGTACGACGACGAATCACACGAGTTTGATTGTCAAATATTATCTACTTCATATGAATGGTAGTTGTAGCATGGATACTGGAAGTAGAAGGAATCATCTCATGAAATAATTGATGACGAAATGACAATCGGGGATTTCTAGATTATTTCATGGAGGTATTACTTTGTTGACCTGAAGAAAAAGATTATGGTCGAGCAAATGAATGAAAAAAAAAACTCAACCTGGTAAGGAAATTCGGCTGAAAAAACTAACTCAAACAGATCACAGAAATCTAGGTGGCGAATTAAAAGTTTATCCGGATCAATAAAATATTATCGATGAAGAATCTCATGAATTCTAGAGGATGAAATAGAAGATTTCCGAATAAAGGATAATTTTTCGGAAAAAGCAAAGAATTCCAAAAAATGGGCGACACCAAAAAATTTTCGGATGGAACTAAACTTTTCGAATGAA
>KQ989573.1:12026-32622 GCA_001598015.1 Dorcoceras hygrometricum | reverse complement strand
GTTTTGGATTTCCAGCACTTAGCGTGTTTTGTATTGCTAAGGAGTAGAGATCTATTTTAGTGATAGCGCTGAGATCTGTTGCGTTGAGCGCTGAGATCTGTTTTACTGAAACGCTGTCGTTTTTTTTAGCGCAAGCATTTTGAATTAACGTTGTGAAGTCTGTTTGATTGTGAGCGCTGGATTGCGAAATCTGTTTGGCGCTATTTTGCGTTGCAGAGATCTGTTTTTGTCGGTGTTTGATTTAGACAGTAGCCATTGAATTGAGGAATAAATAGAAGTGTCGAATTACACTTAAATATTTCTCAACCCGTCATTCTTATCTTCTCTGTTGAAACCCTCGACTTTCTACTATTCACCGTAGCTTTCCATCGCCGATTCCCGTCGCTTCCAACCTCTGTTTTTTATAATCTTGGTGGCGTTGAACTCCCCTAGCTTAGCTCTTTCGATTGCTACCCATTTTAGACCTTGAATTAACGCTGAATCTGGAAGCGTGGAGTTGCTAGCGTTCGAAGCTTTTGGAGAAATCTGTGCCGTGCGTTTTCTCCTGCGGGTTTAAGCTTTTGGGTGAGCATTCCTTGTTGTTTTGAACCTTACACTTGTTGTTAGTACCTGCGTAGATGTTTAGAATTTGAGATTAGATCTGTCCGTAGGTATTTAAGGGTTGATGTTTAGATTTGAGCTAAGATATTAGCTACCTTGCACAGATTTCAGTTCCAGGAAGCCTGTTGCCGTGAATTTTTGAACCAGGTAAAAGCTGGTTGCGTCGTCCGTGAGTTCTGCCGTGCTTTGAGTAATCTGTGAGGTAGAAATTGTGGGATTGAGGTACGAATTGAGCAGCCCTTAGCAGCTTTAGGCATGAACATGCTGTGATTGATGTTGTGAGTCTTGCTGCTGTGAATTACGTGAATCGGTATGTTAAATGATTGAGTTACATTCTATTTTACGTATTGTGCATTGTATGCATTGAGCATTGATATTGATTGGCATACATGCATACATATTGAGCCTTTGACAGATTGATTTGATGACCTGATTGGGTGCCACGTTGTGACTGGCTGACTGATGAGTCGTGTCTGAAAAGTCCAACGCTATCATCGGAGTGGTGACTACCGGATTCAAGTGTCTACCATCGAGCTATGATGGGCTGACGGGCCCCGATGATCACGGACCGATGATTTCCACCGGCTGATTGGCTGTGTGTGGTATTGAGGCTTGATTTGATTTGCCAGTTGATGGACTTGTTTCGCTATCCGATTCTTTGATAAACCTCATGCATTCATGACATTGATTTATTGCATGTTGCATGTTGCACGGACCGATGATTTCCACCGGCTGATTGGCTGTGTGTGGTATTGAGGCTTGATTTGATTTGCCAGTTGATGGACTTGTTTCGCTATCCGATTCTTTGATAAACCTCATGCATTCATGACATTGATTTATTGCATGTTGCATGTTGCATGTTTTTGATAGCTCTTCGTACTGAGGCTTGACCTCGTATTTGGTTTCGTGCTTCTGTGTCTTGGGTCTGTGTTACCCATTTGCAGGATCTTCAGGTAGCCAGGCTGGACAGAGTGGAGGTTCAGCTGGACGACCCCCTTTCCGATGAGTCCCAGTTATATTTATGTATGTACTGAACCGGGGGATGCCCCGTGTTGCTGTGTATTGGGGATATGTATTCGATTTGAATTGTAGTTGCTACCTGTTTGTATAAGTTTGAGTTAACTTATATTTTGATTATCGATATTTTGAATGTATGTTTTTTTTTACGTTCAGGCCCAAATGATTTCGAAAAATTTTTAAGCCCTGATTTTAGCTTCCGTGTTTATGCGTTTATTATGTGTTAATTGTGAGTAATTAGCACGGTGCCAGACAAAAATAATGAAATCAAATTTTATTTTATCCAACAAAATCATATTTTAAATATAAAATCATATTTTATAAATAAAATCTTATTTTCTCATTTTTAATTGCATCAATTTTGGGCTTAAAACAATTTTAGGTCCAATATCTCAAAATTTTTCAAAAATTAATTTTGGTCCAACCAAAAGGCTCAATAGCAAGTAACAGGCCCAAGATGCCCCGTGTTGCTGTGTATCGGGGATATGTATTCGAACACGCTGTGCTCGTCCTTGTGCGCGACGTGCGCGGCTCGTACAGGGGGGCGGCGGGTGCACGCACAAGCATGTGCAACGTGCACGACGTGTGAGCATGGGTCACGGCCAGCGCGCGCGACGTGCGCGACAGGCGCGCAACGCCTGCCGATACGTGCGTGCACAGCATGCGCCCACCTGCGCTATACGTGTCGCAATTCACGCGCGGCAGTTGCGTGCACGGGATGTGCGATGGGCGTGCATCATGCGGCACGTTGTGCGCACGATGGCCGGAGGTGGCGTGCGGGCGGCGGCTTGCTACCGGAAAAAATTTTTTTTTTAAAAAAAATGAGATTTTTGATGCAATTCAAGCAGAATGATGTATTGACAGATCCGAGCCAAAGCTCTGATACCACCGTTGGCACAGCGGCGGATACGAATCCCGCTCCCGGGGCGCAGCGGAATAATTTAAAAATTGGAGCCCAAGAACGGTCAATACACCTATACAATAATCAAAACATTCATAGAATGTTCAGAAGGTTGATGGCGTCTAGGCGCCTGGCTCCGACCAATTCCATGAGGGAATTGGCACTTCCACGGTTGAACGACTGGATCGACGCCTAATCCAATCCACGACCAGAATCTCAACTCCTTCGTGTGTTTTCACTAGAAAACCGATGAAAATTTCATAGACAGATTATCCTCGTCGAGATGGTCGGAACAGATTCTGACGGCGGCGGTGGGGGCGACGGCTAGGGAAGAAGGGAGAGGGGAGAAGTTTGCTAAATAGCTTTTGGTGTTTTTCTTTCTCACTATTGAAAGTGTCTCCTCATTGCCATATTTATAGATTGAGGGATAGAGTTTGATTTGAACAAAACAGTGAACATTCCGTTCAACTCAAACTGTGAACATTCGGTTCAATTCGAACAGTTAACATTCGGTTCAAGTCAAATAGTGAACATTCGTTTCGAGTCCCTCGATTGTGGTCTCATCATAATCCCGATAGATTATCAGATATCACCGATGTGCTCAGTTTACAAAACTGATCATTATGATGCAAAACTTTTCCGACCACTAAATCTATATATGACAGGTTTACTCTCATTAGCTAAATATAGAAGTCCTACTCCCTTAGCTACTTTTAGGAATTCATACTCTCAACCTTCCTCCTACTATACTCAACACTTTGAGTACTATATCCATATGATAATTGGGAAACCAGTACTTGTGTGACCCTCAATGGTTCAGGGATACAACTAGCTGTGGGCTCACAACATTTTTGACTCCGAAAACACATTTTTGGACTTATCCGTCGAATCATGGTAAAGCGTCTAGCAACATCACCCCATGATCCCCTAGGTATCACTGATAGTGTCTGCAAGAATCATTCGGTCATGGTTAGCGTACAATACGGTCCTTTCAACTCAAATATCCCTATCAGATCAACGACCATTGGTAAATCGAGAGTCGCTAGAGATCTAATAACCATGCATACATCTTCGAGATCGAATAGTGACATCGCATGTGTTAGGTAAACCTATTTACCTAAAACACATCTAGTACTCTGGTAGAGATTTGTCATACTATTATCTCCTCAGATAGCATAGGATATCCACGCACAAGGGTGATCGGTGAATCCTCGACAACGAAGCGTCGACTCCTACATGCATCGGGACCTCACCCAACTCCGTCACCTGATGACCCCAACTGAGTCGGTAAACGGGTCAAAGTGAGGCACCTATCATGTAGAGTCTCAATGACGTTTCGAGTAATAAGGACTAATCTGTACAACCAAGACCTCGGACATAATCCCCTCGACAAATGGTAACCACTTGGAAAGTCCAAACGAGGGTAGTTCGATAAATCACCAGGTCACTATCCATCTGCATTCTTAGAACATTACTATGTTCCCTACCAATGAAACGTGGTACTTCGCATCGCATATGCTAGTCTCAAGCTCGGGCGGCCCTTATCCTCTTTTGGACCGCCCAATCGACTAGGAACATGTTTAGAATACACAATGACTATTAGATGTGTTTCATGATAGCCATGAATTCCACTATCACATCTAACATACACTATAGTGCATTCAAGGTCTTTATCCAATAATTTTAATCATAATAATGAAGATAAATAATTCCATAAAAGAGTGCGAATTTCATAAATAAAGATCGTTTTACATAGAGTCAACAAGAGCCCACACGCCACAAGTTGGATAGTTGGGCACCTACTCTAACATGTATTTCTTCTACATTGACGTATTTCTCAGCCTTAGTGAGGAGTTCATTCTAACCTTTTTTCGGAGGTTTCTTGACTAAGACCAGAAAAATCACCTACCCCATAGAAATCCCTGAGTGAATGCCCCAATCAGCAGATCGGGTGTAGTAGAAGGCACTTCTATAATAGTTCTATTAAAGAGCCTAATGTACTCCCGAAGGCTCTCTTGCTCCTTCTGCTTGACATTAAATAGGTTCAATGTCGTCATGGGCTGCTTCTTACTACTGGAAAACTGGTGGAAGAATGCTTGACTAAAATCTCGAAAGTTTTTAATACTTCCAGCGGGCAAGAGATTGAATCATTGCTGTGCTGATCGGACCAGCGTGGTCAAGAAGACCCGACATTTGATGGGATCAACGTATTGATGGAGGAGGGCAGCATTCTCGAATCGAGACAAGTGTTCTTCAGGATCTCCCATCCCATCGTACTCTCCTACATTTGGGAATTTGAAATGCTGAGGGAGCTCGGCCACGAATACCTCAGTCGAGAAGGGTACCGCCCGAGCTGGTGGAGGTGGTGATTCAGTAGCCCTTGTTTCCCTCAAGAAAGCAACTTCTTCCCGAAGTCCCCTGATTTCTTCGGCTTACTGATCAGGCAGGGGATTTGCCTCAAGTCGATTGGCTAATATTTGCTCTACGGTGGCTGCCATCAACTGGGCTATTTGGGTGGCAGTAAGCGGAGGGTTCTCGCATCCTTGAGAGATATTCTCAGTGCGACTTGTTTCTCCGGTTTCCTGAAGTCTACTTCTTCTGGGCGGAATTTTTCCTTTTTTCTTTCTCGATTTACCACATACGGCGCCAATTTATGTAGCTAAATTTCGCTCAACCAATGAGCTACCGCCATGTAAGACTTATCAGGTCAGGAGGTCGGGATGGATCTGTCTTCAATTCTCGAGCTGGTCTTTCCTTGCAATATCCTGCGAACACAAAAGCTGGTCAAAGGGCGTCGGGTGATGTCCCGACGAAGGTCCTCTGATGCTTAAGTTAGAATGAATGCTCGGGAGTAAAGAGAGTATGTAGTAGAGTAAGTGAATTTGCTGAATGAATAAAAAGGAGGATCTACCTGGGTATTTATAGGTAAGCAAAGTGGTTTGAGGTACCTGTTCGGGTAATCATGAATTGGAGTGGGCTTAGCAGACTTGTCTGGTACTTCCAACTACCTCCTGAATGTAGGGATGGTTTCTACCGTACTTGAAAGTATATTAATCATGTGTTCATCCAAGAGAGCCAAGTTGATCATGTGGGGTCGCTAAAAAATCTCGTGTCCTATCGCTGGAAAGTGAGGATATGTTAGTTACAGCTCGAGATCCCGAGGTGTAACGCCCAAAAATCTTAATTACGTGGAAATGAGTGCATGACTAGGGGAAAATTATATGCTATTTTATGCGATTTCATGATGGTTTTAATGTTGCATGATATGCATGTCATGTTTTTAGCCTTTCTGAGTTCCGGATGCGTGGAAGAGACTAGGGATGACCGAGATGAAAATTTTTTGTGAATTTTAAGCCCTTAGATTTTTAGGAGCAAATTTATTATTTTTAAGCAGCAATTTTCGAAAATTGGGTTTTTATGATTATTATTGAGGGGAACCCGTTTTTCACCTATACGGGCTGTTTTAAAGGACTTTATTGTATTTTAAAATTGAGGAGGCCTTATATTACGAAAATTGAAGATTTCAAAGCATAAGTTAGAGTTGTAATTAACATTTTAAGTGAGTGGGGGCTAGGATAGGAAAATTCTCTAATTTTCTTAATTAAAACATTTGGGGGGGGGGTATTTTTGGCACAACTCATTCTCCTCTTCACCCTATTTTCGAAAACCCTACTCCTCCCCCACTCTACAAGCTGCCTCAAGCCACTCCCCTCTCCCTCAAGCTCGATTTTTCAAGTTTTTGGTGTGATTCAAGGTGGTTCGTCCCGATCTCGATCCCCCACTCCGGTAACACGTATCTCTTCCTTAATATTCAAACAAGGCATGTTCTATCTCTATTTTTCTCACCATTTAAGCCATAATATTCTGTTTTTAATCAATGATTGCATGAATTGTATGTTAAGGGATTTGGTCAAGGAATGAATTAGTTACGAATTTTATGATCAGCACGTGTCCTGGCTTGTTGTCTGTGCATGACAGTATAATTGTTGGGGTTGGGTAAGTCGCTCTATATGGTCTATGTGGTGAAAGTTAATTTCAAGAGATATCTAATTGAGTTAGGATCACGTAGGTCCAAACGGAGAGCTATTTGGTCGGGGAACAAATTAGTTATGAATTTTATGGCTAGCACGTGACCTGGTTGCAGTCTGCGTGTGGACATGGTGTTTGCATGCGTCGGGTTGGTCAAGTCCTGAATTCTTTTTGAGTCATGTTTGTTCCAGTGGCTAGTAGGGTGAGTTAGGGCGACGTGGGTTGAAACAGAAAGTGATTTGGTTAAAAATGAATTTTTAATAATTTTTACCGTTTTGTTGCTCGAAGTGAGCCTCGTCGGGTCATTTTTGTGAAAATTGAGATTTTGAGTCTTAGGGGCTGCCAAAGTTCGTGGATGACTTTTATGTGATTTTTTAAGCATATTTAAGATGTTTTACAACTTTTTTAGAAATTATTTTATTTATGAGATTTTTGGCAATTTTTATGACAAATTAATGCCTAGAAATGATTTTTAGCATGTGTGATTTTAAACTGTCATGGCTGGACCGGGTCGGTTAGTCGAGGGTCGAGTCAAAATATTTTATGTTTGGTCCGACTTATTTTATTTCTAGACCGGATATTTAATTTTTAAAGTTTTAGGTCCAATTTTAAGAATTTTTGGTCAAATGTTTTAAGTCCAAATTTTAAGTCAAACTTTTAATGATTTATGGGCCTAATATTTTTTTTAAGTTTTAAAGTTAAAATTGGGGTCAAGAGGACTTTTAATTGGTCAAACTTTTAATGCTTGATTTTAAAGTGAAGGGTGAGCATTTTATTAAATTTTAAAGTTCAAATTTAAAGTCATGGCCCAAGTCATGTTTAGGGTTAGATGTCATTTTGAAGTTAAGTCTAGGCTTTTGGGCTTAGAATTAGTGGGCCAGACACCTGAACCAGTTCTTAATCGGAGTAAAAAATGTAGAAGCCCGTGAATATATATTTAATTAGATATGTAGTATTTTACGTATGATAATGTTTTAAATGAATGAATTAAATATATATTGACGGGCTAAGCCTTTTAAATTGCATGTTTTATGAAATGCACGCATCATGAAAGCTTTATGAAAATGTTAAGGCATGAAAGAAAAGAAAAATATTTTCGAGGGATTGAAATGATGTGTGGCAAGTTTACGATGGGAGCTAGATGGGATACAGGGCCCGAGGATCCCCTGTTTTAATGTATTACGAGCTTATGGATCCATGTGATCACGACATGTTGAAGTGGCAGCATAGAGGTGTGAGGGATCCCGAGGTAAAGTCGGGTGAACCGCATCGCCGCGTACGTTGGTTCTTTAAAATGATCATTCGCTTATGTTATGGCTCACACTTCATGGATACGACTCACACGCCCTTTTACGTTACGTTATGTTATGTCATGTCTTATTATGTATGCTACACGAAGAAGATATATTATGATTGTTTTATGAATCATGTTTTACGATCATTCATGCACACAGGTTTTGAAGTTATTTTACTATACGTATGTGCTTGCATTCAAGTTTATTATATGTACCTTTATATTATTTAGATAGAGTATGTTGGGCCTTTAAACTCACTCGGTTTAAATGGTGCAGGTGATGACCTTGTCGATTTTATGCCGACCGGCGGTGAGGACCTCTGAGCGCCTGTTGCAGCAGTACCCCGTGTTTGCTCAACCACATCTGGTCCTAAACCATCTCGCTCTCCCACTTCATCCCAATGGAGAGGCATTCTACACTTGCGTCCATAAAGTGCTTTGTAAGGAGCCATCTGTATCGATGCTTGAAAACTGTTATTATATGCAAATTCTACCAACGGTAGTTTCAGATCCCAATTTTCTGAGAAGTCTATAATACATGCTCTGAGTAAATCTTCCAAAATTTGAATCACCCTTTCTGATTGTCCATCCGTCTGGGGGTGAAAAGCCGTGCTAAAGGTCAACCGGGTACCTAAATCTCTATGTAAACTCTTCCAGAAGGCGGATGTGAACTTGGAATCTCTATCAGATACTATCGAAAGGGGAACACCATGAAGTCTTACTATCTCCTTTACATATAACTCTACGTATCTACTCACATCATATGTTGTCTTTACTGGTAAAAAGTGAGCAGATTCATAATCCTATCTACTATAACCCAAATAGAATTATATCCTTGGGTAGTCCTGGGAAGTCCAATCACAAAATCCATAGCTATACCTTCCCACTTCCACTCTGGAATGGGCAACGTCTTCAACAATCCCGCGGGTCGTTGGTGTTCATCTTTTAACAACTGGAATGTTAAGCATTCTGAAACAAATCCGGCGATGTCTCTTTTCATTCCTGCCACCAATACAGCTTTTGGAGGTCCTTATACATTTTAGTGCTTCCGGGATGCACAGAGTATGGAGCTGAATGAGCTTCTGCCATCAAATCTGATCTCAAAGTGTCGACTTGGGGTACCCACATTCGGCTCTGAAATCTGATTACTCCTTCTTCTGAAAATAGAGGTTGTCGCCTCTTTCTTTATCTTGTTTCACTCACTTCTGGATTTGCTCATCCTTCAGCTGTCCCTCTCTAATCTGGTCTATCATATTCGAATAAATCGAGAGATTTGCCAAAAACATAGCGCTGTCCTTGAGCACTAATTCCATTTCGAACTTCTCGATCTCATAAGCCAATGGTCTTTGGACAGATAGCTGGGCTAAACCAACAAATGTTCTACTTAAGGCATCAGCTACGACATTGGCCTTCCCTGGATGATAGCTGATGGTGCAATAATAATCATTCACCAGCTCCAGCCATCTCCTCTGCCTCATGCTGAATTCCTTTTTGGTGAAAAAGTATTTGAGGCTTTTATGATCCGTGAATATTTCACACTTTTCTCCATACAGATAATGTCTCCAAATTTTCAATGCAAACACTACAGCTGCCAGTTCCAAGTCGTGCGTGGGATAATTTTTCTCGTGATTCTTCAGCTGTCGGGAAGCATAGGAAATCACTATACGATCCTGCATCAGTACAGCTCATATTCCCAAATTGGACGCATCTGTGTAAATAACAAACTGCCCTTGATCAGATGGCATGGTTAGCACAGGGGCCTCAATCAGCGCTTGCTTTAACTGCTCAAAACTGACTTGAAATTCTGGAGTCCACTCAAACTTATTCAGCTTTCTAGTTAGCGAAGTCAAGGGAACAGCTATCTTCGAAAATCCCTTAATAAAACGCCTATAGTATCCAGCTAAACCCAGAAAACTCCTAACTTCTGAAACGGATCTTGGTAGTGGCCAGTCGCAAACGGCTTCCACTTTCGCTGGGTTTACCTCTAGTCCATCTTTAGATATAATGTGACCTATGCTACCTTTTCCAACCAGAAGTCACATTTACTGAATTTGGCAAACAGCTGCTTATCCTTCACAGTCTGGAGCATTGTTCTCAAATGGTTCACATGCTCGAGTCTGGTCTTGGAATATACTAAGATGTCATCGATGAACACGACTACAAACTGATCTAAGAAAGGTTGGAAAACTCTGTTCATCAAATCCATAAAATCTGAGGGGGCGTTAGTAAGTCCAAAGGGCATTACCAAAAACTCATAATGGTTGTATCATGTTCTAAAGGCAGTCTTATAGACATCTGCTGACTTAACCTTCAACTGGTGATAGCCCGACCTCAAATCGATCTTAGAGAAAACTACAGATCCCTTCAGCTGATCAAACAGATCTTCAATCCTAGGAAGGGGATATTTATTCTTAATCGTCAACTTATTCAACTCTCTATGATCTATACACAGTCTTAGACTCAAACTGATCTAAGAAAGGTTGGAAAACTCTGTTCATCAAATCCATAAAATCTGAGGGGGCGTTAGTAAGTCCAAAGGGCATTACCAAAAACTCATAATGGTTGTATCATGTTCTAAAGGCAGTCTTATAGACATCTGCTGACTTAACCTTCAACTGGTGATAGCCCGACCTCAAATCGATCTTAGAGAAAACTACAGATCCCTTCAGCTGATCAAACAGATCTTCAATCCTAGGAAGGGGATATTTATTCTTAATCGTCAACTTATTCAACTCTCTATGATCTATACACAGTCTTAGACTCCCATCTTTCTTCTTAACGAACAAAACAGGGGCTCCCCATGCGAAGTACTTGGTCTAATAAATCCTTTGTCCAACAGATCTTGTATCTGTTCCTTTAATTCCCTCATTTTCGATGGAGCAAGGCGCTCTGGTGGCTTAGAAACTGGTGCTACTCCGGGGATTAAATCAATTGCAAATTCCAGCTCCCTATCAGGTGGCAGTCCACGTATATCTTCTGGAAACACTTCAGGAAATTCATTTACTATTTCTACATCTGAAAATTGAGACTTATTAGCAACTGCTAAGGATGACAGGCTTATCAAAAATCCTACTCCTCCTTTCCTCAAACTACTCTGCGCCTTAAGAGCTGAAATAATACGAGGAATCTTACAAATCTGATTGGCCTCAAACGTAAACCAGTCTCCTCTTGGGGGTTTTACCACCACTGTTCGAAGCTTGAAGTCTATTACTAATCCATACTTAGTCAACCAATCCATCCCCAATATCATATCGAACTCTGGCATCGGTAAGACAATCAAATTGGCAGTAATCAAATGACCTTGAAGCCTAAGTTTTAAATCGTGCAATAGGTCATGGGATACCAGCTCTTCCCCAGAGGGTACCGTTACACAAAATCCCATCGTTACTTGGTCAGGTCTGACGGGTAATTTCTTAGCAAAATCTGATCCTATAAACGAATGCGATGCACCTGAATCTATCAAGGCTAAAGAGGGCAAACGAGCAATCAAAATCTTACCGGTAACCACTGTAGAATCTGGATTGGCTTGCTCAGCTGTCATGACATAAGCTCTGCTGGTCACCATCTGCTTCGACTTTGGGCAATTCTTTAACACATGCCCAGGCAGCCCACATTTGTAACAAACATTCTGTCCAACTGTACAAGGACCAGGATGATTCTTTTGGCACTTGGGACACATCGGTCTGCTTCCAACTGCTGGAACCGCACTAATAGGTTGAACAGCTAGAGGTTTAGGCTCTTGGGGTCGCTGCTGATTCTTGTATGGCTTCTTAGATGGATTCTGGTCCTTGTGTTGAAAGTCCTGTCTCTTCAGCTGTCGCTCCTCCACAACAGCTTTCCAATCCTGATCAGCTCTGAGGGCTTTGTCCACTGCGCCCCTATAGTTCTTTGGCTCCACCAGTCTAACATCATGTCTAAATTCTGGCTTTAGTCCATAGACAAAATGTCGCAACTTCTCCTTAGGATCCGCTCCAATCAAAGGCACAGTAGCAGCCTCGTTCAAACTTTCGAACATACTCTTGAACAGACATGTCCCCTTGCTTTATCATCAAAAGTTCCCTTTCAAATTCAGACCTCTTATCCTCAGTAAAATACTGTTCATAGAACACTCTCTTGATTTCTTCCCATGAGAGGTTCGTTACGTCCACTGTGAGTCTAGCTCCTTCCCACCAGAGCATAGCATCATCTCTCAACATATAAATGGCACATCTGGCCCTCTCTAAGTCTGGCACCTGGAGATATTCAAATATCACCTCCATCGACTTTATCCAACTCTCTGCGACAAACGGGTCTGTTGTGCCACTGAATTCTCTTGCCTTTTTTCTTCGAAATCTTTCCTGAGGGTCATCATGACTTGGCCATCTGCTACTCGAAGATTGGTCATTGCCTGTACTCGATTGTTCTACCAATAACCTTAACAGCTGGGCAATACTAGCGTTGCTATCGGGGTTGGATTCATCTACTGAAATATTTCTTCTTCCTCGGCCAGACATCTTAATCTATAGCCCACAATCCACCACATAAGAACATCAGAACATGCAAGAATCAAGAGATACATGCTCTAAAACATAAAAGAAAACTCACTGCTCCGGAGAAACGGTCGACGAAATCTGTTCCAGCTGGAAATGTGTGTGTTTATCTCAGTACCATGCTCTGATACCAAGTTTGTAGCACCCAAACCCCATGGGGCCACGAAATAAAAAAAATAAAGACGAAATTGAAGGGCTGAAAGGAATAACAGCAAGTTGTATTGCCTTGCTAAAAAAATTCAAAGAATAACTATTGGCGCCAAGGAATAAAGCAACAGATTTCCATATCAATATTCAAAATACAAAATGCGATTGTAGTTGTATTGCCTTGCTAAAAAAATCAAAGAATAACTATTGGCGCCAAGGAATAAAGCAACAGATTTCCATATCAATATTCAAAATACAAAATGCGATTGCGAATTACAACTACTGGAACTCTATTTGAATTCATCATTGTTGTAATGGATCTTAATACAATTTAACAAAAGATCAAAAACAACAGCAACGAAATGAACATCGTGGAATCGCCGGCCATTGATAAACACCCGCACACCACAGCTGATTCAGACTCCTCCTCCCGTATGCCTCGGAACCGACTCACCTGCACCAAGAAAGCTAGTGAGCCTAGGGGCTCAGCAAGCAAAACTGAGAGTAACAAGAACACGACATGCAGGCAGGCGCAATACATACAGTACCATAGTTTTAAAGGAAGACATTTAAACATAGCTCTTCGTAAACATTTAATTTTGGGAATAACTCAGATCCCAACATTTCCTTTCTTTTTGACTTATGGCTCAGAAGCTATCCTTAGGTCCCGTTGCACTTGATCAAATGACTACTGATATCAGTTCTATATGGATAAACTCGCCCAATATGAAGGGGCAACCGACACTCTCGACTGCTGCTCACCCTTCCCATATGGACCGTCTGTTATCTTTGCCATAAATCATAAAATCTGAACATTTTCTTCCTTTAAACAACATCTGGGTGAAATCAGGTCTTGACATCGGGGTTCACTTCATTTTTAAAATTCAATTTCTATTAAATAACATTTGCACTGAGCATCCAGCTGTGACTTGGGAAAACAGATGTTGAAAGAAGCAGCGTATGGTTACGAGAAAAATTTCAGACGTTGTAAACAGATGTGACTCGGGGTGCTATCGCTATCAAAATTCAGATGTCGCTAATCGGAAATGTTAGATGTTTCGGTCAACTCAGATGTCAACGCAACTGGATGAAGTATTTCAGATGTTGCTATCGGGAATTTCAGATCTTTACTAAGTGAAAGTACAGTTGGCGTAAACAGATGTCAATGAAATTGGGTTGGTCAACTCAGCTGTCAACAGAATAACAGTTGAACAACAGCAGATGCCTACAGGAAACTCAGCTGCTGGAATAAATCAGATGTCAACGAATTGGGTTTGGTCAACTCAGCTGTTAATGAAGCACAGGTAAAACAGCTGCGACTCGGGAAACGCTATCGCTAACAGGAAATATCATATGAACAGTGAACAGCTGACGCTAAGGAAATATCATATGAACAGTGAACAACAGAATACAACTAACGCAACAGCTGGTTACGAACAAATACAATAGCTGGTTACAAACAAATGCAACAGCTGGTTACAAACAAATGCAACAGCTGGAATGTAACTGCTGAATTTAAATATGAAATTCAATCGCTGACATAGGAAACGAAATCTGAATAAGAACTTGGTGTTGCAACATCAAACGACCGCTACACTATCAGTTGTTGCCTATCAAACCAGACTTAACTTCTGATTCAATTAGCAACTCCGATTACATAGCGTCAAATTCCAATGTTACCATTCACTAGAAGGAAAAAGAACTTAGAAATTTCACGATGAACTGGAACTAGAATGCTCAGTGGTTTAAAAACCAACATCAACAACTTCATAAAATACATTCTGAGTTTCAAACATAAATCCACTGTGAACCCGAACATTAAACATACATTTTCAAATCAGCAGAAACATGAACAATGGCTGAATTTGAACATAACTCAGGCAAGCAATCACAAAGCTGAAAGAGAACAATACATAAGCTTTCATGCCGTAGCAAGAATCAGATTTACTTGCCTTAACACAGGAGAAATACGAAACACAGCAGGTCTTAGCAGCAAGTCTCCTCAAGCACCGCAGCGAGTTTCCTATGGTTTCTTTGATGAAAAATGAAGGTTTTCTTGCAAAATGATGAACTTATAGTCCACACGTACCATAGGCATGGGAGTCTGACTTGTAACAGGGGGAAAACACTCGAGTAGGCATGGTGTTCCACACCTACTTCTCAAAATTTGTTAAAAGTCCCCTATCACTATTTGAATTTGTCAAAGCAATACTCTCATTTAAAAAGAAGCATTCTCCCATTCGAGAAATTATTTTATTTTCGACTTCTGAAAATTACTCAGCTGGTGCTCAGGTAACAGCTGACCAGACCTCTGCACCGTGTTCAACATCTGAAAATAAGAAATCAGCTAGCAATTAAACGGTTAAGCTGAAATTCGAAATTAGAAATGGGTCCTTGAATTAAAAGGACTAAGAATTGTGGTCCTATGGATTTTGGGGCGTTACAATCTACCCACCTAATAAAAATTTCGTCCTCGAAATTTACTTACCAAACAATTCTGGGTAGCGACTGAGCATATCAGCTTCTGTTTCCCACGTAGCTTCTCGTTCAGTTTGGTTAGACCACTGAACCTTAACCATAGGGATACTACGGTTCCTCAGCTTCCTAATTTCCCTAAGAAGAATCTTCTCGGGTCTTTCTTCATAGCTCAAGTCTGGTTCTAAGTCAATCGGCTCAACACCTAGTATATGCGATGGGTGGGGAACATACTTTCTCAAGGCTGAAACATGGAATACATTGTGCACTGAGGACACATGGAATACATTGTGCACTCTCGACTGCTGCTCACCCTTCCATATGGACCGTTTGTTATCTTTGACATAAATCATAAAATCTGAACATTTTATTCCTTTAAACAACATCTGGGTGAAATCAGATCTTGACATTGGGGTTCACTTCATTTTTAAAACTCAATTTCTATTAAATAACATTTGCACTGAGCATCCAGCTGTGACTTTGGAAAACAGATGTTGAAAGAAACAGCGTATGGTTACGAGAAAAATTTCAGACGTTGTAAACAGATGTGACTCGGGGTGCTATCACTATCAAATTTCAGATGTCGCTAATCGGAAATGTTAGATGTTGCGGTCAAGTCAGATGTCAACGCAACTGGATGAAGTATTTCAGATGTTGCTATCGGGAATTTCAGATGTTTACTAAGTGAAAGTACCGTTGGTGTAAACAGATGTCAATGACATTGGGTTGGTCAACTCAGCTGTCAATGGAATAACAGTTGATCAACAGCAGATGCCTACAGGGAACTCAGCTGTTGGAATAAATCAGACTTCAACGAATTGGGTTTGGTCAACTCAGCTGTTAATGAAGCACATGTAAAACAGCTGCGACTCTGGAAACGCTATCACTAACAGGAAATATCATATGAACAGTGAACAGCTGACGCTAAGGAAATATCATATGAACAGTGAACAGCTGAATACAACTAACGCAACGTTACGAACAAATACAACAGCTAGTACAAACAAATGCAACAGCTGGTTACAAACAAATACAACAGCTGGTTACAAACAAATGCAACAGCTGGAATGTAACTGCTGAATTTAAATATGAAATTCAATCGCTGACATAGGCAACGAAACCTGAATAAGAACTTGGTGTTGCAACATCAAACGACCGCTACACTATCGGTTGTTGCCTATCAAACCAGACTTAACTTCTGATTCAATTAGCAACTCCGATTACATAGCGTAAAATTCCAATGTTACCATTCACTAGAAGGAAGAAGAACTTTGAAATTTCACGATGAACTGGAACTGGAATGCTCAGTGGTTTAAAAACCAACATCAACAACTTCATAAAATACATTTTTGAGTTTCAAACATAAACCCACTATGAACCCGAACATTAAACATGCATTTTCAAATCAGCAGAAACATGAACAATGGCTGAATTTGAACATAACTCAGGCAAGCAATCACAAAGCTGAAATAGAACAATACATAAGCTTTCATGACGTAGCAAGAATCAGATTTACTTGCCTTAACACAGGAGAAACACAAAACACAGTTGGTCTTAGCAGCAAGTTTCCTCAAGCACCGCAACGAATTTTCTATGGTTTCTTTGATGAAAAATGAAGGTTTTCTTGCAAAATGATGAACTTATAGTCCACACGTACCATAGGCATGGGAGTCTGACTTGTAACAGAGGAAAAACACTCGAGTAGGCATGATGTTCCACACCTACTTCTCAAAATTTGTTAAAAGTCCCCTATCACTATTTGAATTTGTCAAAGCAATACTCTCATTTAAAAAGAACCATTCTCCCATCCGAAAAATTATTTTATTTTCGACTTCTTAAAATTACTCAGCTGGTGCTCATGTAACAGCTGACCAGACCTCTGCACCGTGTTCAACATCTGAAAATAAGAAATCAGCTAGCATTTAAATGGTTAAGCTGAAATTCGAAATTAGAAATGGGTCCTTGAATTAAAAGGACTAAGAATTGTGGTCCTATGGATTTTGGGGTGTTACAGTTACACATGGCCTAGAGGCTCTCTGATAGTCCTCTTGCATGAAGCATGTTAATTGAATCAGTAACTCTCTGTGAAGGGATTACAGTACTTCCATAATCATGTCCCTTCTGTGAAGGGATTATTGTCATACCATAATCCTGTCACTTCCTGATTGATCGGTCCTCTATGCCATAAGTCCTTAAAACTGAAACTTTACTTCCTTTAATTGAAAATAGCTAAATACATTGCTCTTGATCGAAGATTGATCACTGAAAACTGGTTGATTCACTGCTATGAAACTCATTTTATCTTTAAAACATTACTGAGTGTACAATTGGGCTACGTGCTGATGATAGCAGAAACCGGCTCGGAGGAGAAAACGGCTTATGAACGCAAACAGCTTTGGTTTATGAAAATAGATCACAAGCATAAAGAACAGCTTTGACTACGTAAAACAGATCTCGGGTGTGAAACAGATCACATGCGTGAAGAACAACTTTGGCTAAAGAAAGTAGCTCACGAATAGGAAAACAGATCTGGTTATACGAAAAACAGCTTTCGCGTAGTAAAAAAGATTTGGTTCTAAGAAAACAGCTTACGCGTAGTAAAACAGTAATATACGCTTCGTAAGAAGAATTTCAGCTTTGGAAGGCCACTCGCCTTTGAGAAACCCAATCAGTTTAACAATGAATCACGCAGTCTGATCAAGGAGAATAGGCCAGATCTGCTTAGAAACGAAGGTACTGCTCCAGTTCAGACAGACCCTAAACAGACTAGATCAACTTATTCGACCAGAACATAGTCCCGATCAAACCAGCATCGTCTATCTGTTCAGAGTCGATGTCCATAACTTTTATAGCACACCAGAAAATGGCTTATCTTAGCTGGAAATCTGTACAACTCAGTATTTTAAAAAACACAACTGCTTGCTAAAAGATAACTGGTTAGTTTTCTCAAAACTTAAAATATCAAAGCAGTGAATCCTTAGCTTAAACTTGAACATGAACTAGCTGAACTGAAACATGCAACAGGCAAGCACACAACAGAAAACAATGAAACAATATATATGTTTTCCAGATGCAGCAAGAATCAATTTTTACTTGCCTGAACTGAGGATCGCAACGAACAGATGGACTTGAACTGGAAATCTTCTCAAAAACAACTCGACGAGCTTCTTGTTTTGAGATAAATTAAAGATTTTCTTGTAACAAAAATGAGCTTTTGAACTCACGCAGCAATCATATATGGGAGTAATGATTTGTAGCAGGTGGAAGGTACAATGATAAGGCATGGTTAGCTTACCAACTCCTTGCAAAATTGTAAAAAACTCCCTACTACTATTTTAATTTGTAAATTTGCTGCCCCATTTTATATTTAAAAAAACAGATCTCCCATCCAAAATCATTTTATTTATAGAAGCTGCTCCAGCTCGGGATTGTGCTTGGGGTGAAATCCTTTTTAGAAACCATCTGGTCGTGCTTCTAAGCTAGAAGAAAAGAAAGAAATCAGCTTAGTAACTAATGCTAGCTTGAACTTGAATCTGAATGCTCAATATCAAAACATCCCTTACAATAAAAAGGCTTGAAATTGTGGTCCTATAGATTTTGGGGCGCTACAACTCTACCCTCCTTACTGAAATTTCGTTCTCGAAATTTACTTACCAAACAGCTCTGGGTAGAGACTACGCATATCCTCTTCTGTCTCCCAAGTTGCCTCCCGCTCAGATTGGTTAGACCACTGAATTTTAACATCGGGATGCTACGATTTCTTAACTTCCTATTATCTCTATGAAGAATCCTCTATGGTCTTTCTTCATAACTGGTGCAAGCTGGATTGGTTCGTAGCTCAACACATGAGACGGGTTGGGAACGTATTTTGTGACGCCCGAACCCAACGGGGCCACGAGAATTGGGATAAACAAAAATTTTCGAATAAAAGAAAGGCTAAAAGATAATTTGTTATAAGCTGCATTTCTTATAACTCAAAGGAAACAAAACACAAGACAAATTCGAAGATCAGCAGGTACTTAAGTTCGCGTGCTACTGCTAAAACATTTGCGGAAAATAGAGTATTTCATATAACTTTGCAATTGCGGTTTACAACAGCTGTTATTCTATGTAAATATACAACCATTGCTACTGATTTAATATAGGATGTGACGTTTCGCATGATGACAACCACGTGTCAATCATCCGAAGGCACGATCAATTTTGGAAATGATTTTGAAAAGATTTTGACAAAATCTAGAAATAATTTTAAAGGGATTTCAAAAGGATTTTGAAATTTGACCGCGAGGGTAAAAAGGTAAAAGATGACTGGAGCCAAATGCTCAAAACGTCACAACCTTAAGATCTGTTTAATGTATCAGCAGGGGTGTTGCAAGATCTGATCCTGGATAAGTATCAACTGTGTATATGTGACATCTGAGTGTATCCAGATCTCACATATTCAGTTGACTCAGTACTTATTAATTCAGATCTCTCATTCCCCCTAAAGCTGAGACCTCTCAAGTCTGATATTTTATCAAATCTAAATTCCACGATGTTCCCCCTGAACAGTAGACTCAGATTTGACAAAACCAGCTGATCTTACTATGACTTAAAGGAACGACGTCGTTAGCGCGTCAATTAGTCGCAAGGAATACGCTAATCGATCAGCTGCAAGAAAAAGCGCTAACACGTGTATATAAATGAATAGTACCAGTCGCAAGACTAATACCAGCTGGAATGAACAGTACTTGAAAAATGAGTAAAGCAACTGCTGAATTATCACTATGGAATGCATCTGCTGATGAACAGTGCATCTGCTGATTTTATGTAGACAATGCAACTGCTGGATTTTAACTAAGGAAAATACAGGGCTGAATTTAAAATCACAATGCAGCTGCTGATTCCTAATCAAAGGAAAACAACTGCTGATATTATCAAGGAAAGACGCTTGCAATATCTAAATAATGATTGCGCTACCAGCCGTCGCCTATTAAACCAGACTTATACCGATTCAACTAGCAACTACCGATTACACAAATCATCAAATTTCGACATTACAACTACAGGAAGAACATTCGTAAACGCTATAACCATACAGCTGCTGAATCTTAACAAGTAGATACAGCTGCTGGATACATAACTCTTCATTTGTAATATCAAAACAACAACGATGCCATCAGCTGTTGCCTATCAAACCATACCAATGATTCAACCAGCAACTATCAATTACATAGTTATCAAATTATAATATTACAGCTACTGCAAGAAGAACTTTCATAACATTTCTGGAAATAAATTCGAATCCTCAGTACATATAAAACTTCATAAATTTTCTGAAAAACATACTGGAAGCATTATAAACATCAAAACATCATTTTCGAACCCATCTTTCCTTCCTTATCATGTCTAGATCATTTCAAACATGAACTTTAAATATATCCATAACATACAGGCAAGCAGATCCATTAAAACACAATATATGCTTCAAATGGTGTAGAAAAAGATCAGCTTTTACGTGCCTTAATTGAAGCTTTGCAACAACAGCAAATTCCTGCAGAAATCCTCCCTTTGAGAAACACACGAACTTTTCTGAAATTTCTTTGAAGAACACTTTAAAACTTT
>KQ989572.1:338953-379827 GCA_001598015.1 Dorcoceras hygrometricum | reverse complement strand
TCGATTGCTCTCACAACAAGGTATCTATTGCGTTTAAAAATGGATGCATCTGATAGGATTATGAGCAAGAGGGTATATGAATCGAGCTCGGAATTCAGCTCTATACAACTTAAAATATTTTAAATCATATATCAACCTAAACACTACGTCTCGATTGTCTCGCACTAAGATATCTATTGCGTTAAACAATGGATGTATCTGATAGGGTTATGAGCAAGAATGTATATGAATCGAGCTTGGAGTTAAAGCTCTATATAACTTAAAATATTTTAAATCATATTTCAGCCTCAACACTATGCCTCGATTGCTCTCCTACTAAGGTATCTATTGCGTGAAAAAATGGATGCACCTGATAGAGTTATGAGCAAGAGGGTATTTGAATCGAGCTCGGAGTTGAGCTCTATGTGGTCATATCTAGACTAGATTATCAATCATGCACGGGACGTGTATGAAGCTCTGTTCGTGGTTGATGCAATTCTGAATGCACTACGAATATGGTTCTTGAATCAATTTTGAAATGGTAATGACGATCATTGTCATAAATCCTTAGATTGCACTTGGATAAATTGATTGAAGAAAATAATTTGATTTTCCTGAGGATTTCAGATGACGGTAATTTTAAGTATATCTGAAATCCATAATATATTTCTAACTTAAATGAGAGAGAATTTGAAAATTGAACCTAAATTTAATTTTTCAAAGAAGTCAAACTGATTAAAATCTTAGATACCATTCATAATTTCAAATACGTCAACTCAGATACATCCTTAAATCAATATTAAAAACTCAAAATATGGAGCATTATACATATGACTCTCAGCTAAGTACCTCATAATTGCCAACGTGGGGAATTGAAATATTGACGTTCCTCGGTGATTTTGATGCCTTAAAAATTGTTCTACATCCAATATTATGTGTTCATATATTATATATTTCATTATATCAACATAGCCGCTTGATGCAAAATTCATTTATGTCGGCTAACAAACCTACTATATTAAATTCCCACGATGTTATGAAGTTTTGCACCAAATAGCAACATAACAAATTATATAAAGTCATATATATATATATATATATATATATAAATCGATACGATGAGCACCTATATGAACATCTGGTGATATGACGAACTCCTATATATATATAAATTGATACGATGAATATGTTATGTGAATATCTGTATGGATACTTGGTGACGTGGTATATGATGTTTTTTATCTTTTATGTCCATACATTGCTTTTATATCCAAAAACTGGAAAAAGTGTACAAAGAAAATTCAATGCATAGAAAGACTAAACCGAAGTCCAACTTACACGAAATGCCTTTTCAAGCTACACTCTGACCTCTTCCTTAAAAAGGCATTAAGTTCGGCCCAATTCTTTCCATTTTTAGCCCAACCCATTCCAGACCGCACATGGGCCCACGATCTAGTCATCCAACTTGAAGCCTAAATCAGAAAACGGGTTCTCAAGAATGTTTTTGGAACTTGTGAACTATTTTTAAAATTTAATTTAATTGGTATAATGTGATCTTTTGAAAAAAATAATGATTCAACTATATTTAACATGTGGATTTTGAATTCTGATAAATGGATAATATGTAGTAGTTACATGTACGTGCTGTATTTATTGATTTTTCATCTATATCGTCCACAATATTTACGTGATATATATGTGGCTTAATAGATGAAAAAACTAAGTAGATAAAGAAGTGAAGTAGATAAGAAATAAAGATATATGTGAAGTGGCTAATCTGCTTTTTAGATAATTGTTTTAAACTACAACAGTTATATTGAAAATATTTGTGATAAGTTTTATTATACATAGTAATTATAGATGAAGAAAAAATTAGTTTTCTAAGTTGACCGTGATATTTTAAGAAATTAATGATTTGGATTTTGGTATCACAAAAGCTAGAATACTTAAGACTGATACGTGGGCTGGTGCAATTGTACCCCACATTATATGCTTATATAATTTTTTTTTATTTGTGGAAAATAATTTCTGTTGTCTAGTTAACCTTTTATATGAAACTATAAACGACGAATAATCACAATATTTTTCATACAAGTGTTTAGTTCTGTGCGTAGATTCAAGAATGCGGATGTGATACGTAAGCGGTGACAATAATATGAGATAATGTTTACAAGTTTGTGATTTTTATACATTAATTTTTAAAATAAAATATTCGCTTTGCTGTCTATGGTGTATTATTTGGGACAATTTGTGTTCATAGAATAAGTAATTTAATAGGACGGCGCTCATACGTCAAATCTCAAAGTCTTATTGAATTAAGTGTGTATGGGCAAGATAAATATTGAGATGAGTGACCTCCTAAAAAGCTCTCATAATTAAGCTGCGGACGTTGCATCCTTGATCTGGTTGGCCAGATGTGTTGTAAAAATGATGCCAGATCTTAACGGATGTTGGATAATTTTAAGTTTGGTGAAAACAATAAAAGATTTATTAAATCAGCTCAAGGATTTATCAACCAGATCAAGACGGAGTTTACGGCATTGATTATGGAAACCAAATCAGAGCTAAGCTGGTGTACTAGAGCTAAGCTGGTTAAGGACAAACCAGCTCAGAGCATTCAGTTAAGCAGGCTAAGGTCAAACTAGCTCAGGTAATCTACCCAAGCTGGTTAAGGACAAACCAACTCGAAAGAACAAAACGAGTACCTAAACAGGTTATCAGTTGAAAGAAGAGCAGATTGAGTTTAGATCAGTTTAAAAGAACAGAGTTTATCGAAACAGAACAGACAGAACAATTTGTATTGGTTCAATTATGAAAACAGCTCAGAGCGGGATGTTTCAAGGATATCGTTAGTGAAGGGCAAGCCAGATTCTTTTAGAAGAGATGGATGCAATCAGGAAGGTTTTGTGTTTCTATAGAAGAAGACAGTTGTGAACGAAGATTACAATCTGGATTAGTACAAAGCATATTAGAAGCAGAACAGCTTGAACCAGATTAGAGAAGTTCAACGCACAGACCAGATCAGGAAACCAGCTGAGTAAAGATAACTTAGCAAAATGGATTTCAGAGTACTTTGAGGTTTCGGGACAGATTGATGTGAGGTGTTTGACTTCTCTGTATTGCTTTGTGTACGTGAACAACACAAGTATTTAAGACGCCACAGTTATCTCACTTTGGATATATACGACATGTCTACTGATAATATTTATTACCGTTGTATCTAAAGGGTATAAATTGAAGAAGCAGATCAGTTGAAGACACCTAATGCTTATACAACTTTCGAACTGCTAAATCAACGAGTTTGCATACCAAGAGCAACAAAAGTTCATTTTCTTGAACCAGCTTAGAGCTAGTGACACACACTCACAGATTGTTTTCATTCAATTCCTTGTGTCACATAAATCTTTGTAAACACTCTGTAGTGTTGAGATTACCTTGTATAATCATAAACAGATCGTGAGAGTGCTAGTATAGCAAACTAGCTTAGAGCTGTATTGTGTACTGTAGACCAGATCGCGAGTCTGTGTCTATTTCTTTTGTGAGACTAGGAGTTCTTGCAGCTGCTTGCTGTCGGATCGGGTTTGTACAAGGAGTTGTACTAATCAAATCTTCTAGTGGTAATCCTTCCTGTTGAGGAAGAAGGTGAGACGTAGGAGATTAAAGTCTGAACTTCTAGAAACAAATTCTTGACCTTATCTTTTACTTTTACGCATTTATTCTGTTCACTATTGAATCGTGTTCTTTTCGCATAAACATTTTTATTACCCGAGACAACAACATATCACTGAGATCCTCCAAGCTGGTAACTCAGCTTAGAGGTTTGCTACGAGCTGTAAAATATTTTTAAATCAGATTTTCGTTAAATTTAGCAGAGGAGTTTATTCACCTCCCATCTGAACTCCCGAGCAGTATTTTCGATCCTAACAAGTGGTATTAGAGCTCGAAATCTGAGTGCTTTAACAACGTTATCATTGATATTCATTAATATGTCGATCTCTCACAACAAAATTCCTATGGCTTTTAAGGAAGAGTACTGGAAGATTCGTATGCAAGCGCACCTAGCGGCCCAGGATGACGACATGTGGTTTGTGATAACAGACGGACCCATAAAGATTATGAAGCCGAACACTGCTTTAGCTATAACTACGGGTGATTCTCGGTGGGTTGAGAAACCAAGGATGGAGTGGACCTCCGAAAATAAGAAAAAGGCCAACCTGGACAATGTGGACAATGATTTTCTATATAAGACGCTGGACAATAACATGTTCAGCAAGATCCAAACCTGTACCATGGCAAAGGGGAGAAGCTGACCCAAATATGCGAGGATAATGAGGAGACCAAAGAGAACAAGCTAACCGTGGCCCTCCAAAAATTTGAGCTGATCAGGACGAAGCCTGAGGAGACTATAGGAGAGCTCGATGAACTGTTCGGCTTGTTGGTGATTGAGCTGACAAGACTGGGTAAAGAGTATAGCAACAGGGAGCTAGCCCTGAAAGTGATGAGAGCACCGCCCAAGGAATAGGATGTGAAGACGATGGCCATGCGAGAATCTAAATATCTGAACAATCTGGAGTTTCATGACCTGTTTGCTAACCTAAAGGCCTACGAATTCGAGCTGGAGACAAGAGCAGAATCTGAGCCTTCAACTTCACAACCCACAAAGATTCTGAAGAATGCAGCAAAGATTCGCAGTTTCTTGGGTTTAGTCGGATAGTACCGCAAGTTCATCAAGGGCTTCTCTTCGATTTCAGTGCCCTTGACAGTCCTGACCAAGAAAAATGCGAAATACGTATGGAGTCCCGAGTGTCAGAGGAGCTTCGAGCAGTTGAAAGAGGCTCTCACTTCAGCGCCAATCTTAGCAATGCCGGTAGAGCAGGAAAAGTTTGTGGTGTATACAGATGCTTCCCTAAGAGGTTTAGGTTCAGTTCTGATGCAAGGTGGCAAATTCATTGCATATGCGTCGCGACGGCTGAAGAGTTATGAGCATAATTATTTGACGCATGATCTAGAGCTTGAAGCATTGGTATTCGCACTGAAGATTTGGAGACAGTACTTGTACGATTAAAAGTGTCAGATTTTCATCGATCGTAAGAGCCTCAAGTACTTATTCACCCAGAAGGAGCTGAATATGAGGCAGCACAGATGGCTGGAGTTAGTTAAGGACTACGATTGTGACATTAGCTACCACCCGGGTAAAACCAATATAGTAGCTGAAGCTTTGAGCCGGAAAACTTCAGTGGCATGCTTGTCAGTCGAGCGATCACTACAGAATGAGATTCAGTGGTTCGGGTTGGAGTTTTATTCAGGGGGCGGTGCAACTAATCTAGCAGCCCTCACAGTTTAACCGACTCTTTGGGACTGGATTAGGGACGGTCAGGCCACTGACGAGCAGTTACAGTAGTGGAGACAGAGAGATGAGGCCAGGGGCCGGGGTCTGTATACAGTTGAGCATGGGATCACTCGTTTCAGGGGTCGTATGTGGGTGCCGAATACTGAGCAGTTAAGAGCTGAGATCTTATCAGAGGCTCATGCATCAACGTACTCCATCCACCCAGTGAGTACAAAGACTGGGTAAAGAGTATAGCAACAGGGAGCTAGCCCTGAAAGTGATGAGAGCACTGCCCAAGGAATAGGATGTGAAGACGATGGCCATGCGAGAATCTAAATATCTGAACAATCTGGAGTTTCATGACCTGTTTGCTAACCTAAAGGCCTACGAATTCGAGCTGGAGACAAGAGCAGAATCTGAGCCTTCAACTTCACAACCCACAAAAGTCCTTGTTTTTAAAATTCCAGAACAAATCCCATCAAGTAGCAAGTCTGTGGAGGAGCTTAGCAGCGACGCCATGTCCCTGTTCATTAAGAAATTCGGGAAATTTATGCGAAAGCATAACTCTAAAACCCCTCTCTTTCGATTCTAATAAAAAGAATATAAGTACTTCTTCTGATGACAAGTGTTATAACTGTGGTAGGCCGGGTCACTTCATTGCTGACTGCAGAAAGCCTTGGATTCCAAAAAGCAACCAGATCATTGTACCAGCAATGATTAGAAGGAGAAGAAGTTTTATCGAAAGAAGAGGACAGAGAAGGCGATGGTTGTTGAGGAGAAAAAAAGTTCATGGGCTGACACAGATTCAGAGGAGTCCAGCTCATGGACTTCCTCATCCAGTGAGAGTGAGTATGAAGTACAGTGTCTCATGGCCGATGACACTAATGAGGTATTTGATTTCTCCAACCTCGAATTTACACTTGAGGACCTAGTTACTGCACTGAATGACATGGTCCAAGAGTACAAAAAGCTGTCTCAGTCTTTCGAGGAAGTCAAGGCTGAAAAAGAGAGCTGTGCTAATAAAGCTGAGCTGGTTAGCTCAAGCGAGATGCAAGCTGCTCTAAGTAAGCTTGCGACTGAGAATGATGAACTGAAAAGCAGGTCTCAGGAGATGCTCAATGAGAATCAACGTTTAGCTGAAATTATAAGCTCCTGGATCAAGTCTTCCGCATCCCTGGATAAATTGCAAGGAGCTATGAAGCCATCCGGTGATAGATTCAGTTTGGGCTATTGTAGCAATGATGGAAATAAAGCAGAGACAAGTTGCACCCCACAGCTGGATAGGACAAAATTTCAAACCATGAAATTTGTAAGATACAGTGCGGGACAGCCCGTAGAGTCACAATATGATGAGAAAAAGGTAGCAGCCAAGCCTCCGATCTGGAAGGACGATTTTGCGGGCTGGGGTATACTGCTCCTGAGAAGCCTATCTAGCTAAAGAAACGAGTTGAATAGATGAGGGGTAAAACCAAATATGATGGTAGAAAGAAAAGCCAGTTTTCTCAAGCTTTTACGAAGGACAGTAGTACAGGCCTAGATATAATAAGCCCAGATCACAAGGACTCCACTGTGTATCAAAATCATTACAGATCAAAGACCACACACAAACCACACACATACTTCGATGCACATACTGGTGAATTGGTTAATATTATTCAAGTGTGGGTCACGAAAGGATTAATTAAGCTTGGAAAGGATTAATTAAGCCTGGACCCAAGTAAATCAATGGGTACCAAATTCGGTTTTGTTTATGGTTGCAGAAATAGCAGGTTTCAATACTGAAGCAATATACATGATATCTGGACAGTGGATGTGCGAGGCACATGACTGGAGATGCCAAGATGCTAACGGATATCAAAACGTGCAACAGACCCAAGATCACCTTTGGTGACAACTCTAGTGGTAAAACTGTGGGTAAGGGTAAGCTTACCCATGGTAACTTTACTGTCAACAACTTTATCCTTGTTGAGAACTTGTGTTATAACTTGATCAATATTAGTCATTTATGTGAAAGTAATTATTCAGTTAAGTTTAAAAAGCACACGCGCACTGTTCAAAATCCGGAAGGTCTGACCGTGCTGGTAGGTTATAGATCGTGGAATACGTACAAAATAGACTGGTCAGATCAGCCGCATACTGAACAAACTTGCCTAGGTGTTGACTCTTCTAAGAGATGGCTATGGCATCTGCGGATGAACCATTTTAATTTCAAAACTATTGCCAATCTGAGTAAGCGCGAGTTAGTTGATGTCTTGCCTAAATTAAAATTTTCAAAAGACAAAGTTTGCTCTGCCTGTAAGCTGGGAAAACATATCAAATATACTTTAAAAAATAGAGGTAGTAATAAAACCTCTCGTAAGATGGAACTTTTACACATAGATCTTTTCGGTTCCATACCCGTGACCGGCTTAGGGGGAATGAAATACACTCTGGTTGTTGTTGATGATTTTTCCAAATTTACATGGGTGTTGTTTTTAAAATCTAAAGATCAAAGTGTCGACCAGCTGATCAAGTTTTTAAAATGTTTGCAAAATGGGAAATCTTGCAGTGTTAACCGGATAAGGAGTGACAAAGGAACATAGTTTTTAAATTTTAAATTATCCTCTTATCTAGAAGAAATTGGAGTCAAGCACGAGTTGTCTGTAGCTAGAACACCTCAGCAAAACTGGTTAGCTGAGCGTAGAAACCATACTTTAAAAGAAGCTGCTACAACAATATTGCTGATTCTGGTATTTCAAAGAAATTTTGGACTGAAGCAGTTAACACAGCTTGCTATACTCAGAACAGATCAATGATTAACAAACGTCATGGTGTAACCCCATATGAGATCTGGAATGGCAAGAAACCTGACATATCTTATTTCAGGGTGTTTGGATGCAGATGTTTTATCCATAACAACAGTAAAACTTATCTAAAAGCTTTTGATGTCAAATCTGATGCAGGTATCTTCCTAGGATACTCAGCAGTGGGCGGAGCATATAGAGTTTTCAATAACAGATTCTAACTGTTGAAGAATCATCTCACGTGGTGTTTGATGAGACCAGTTTCAGATCAACATCAACTGCCAAGCTTAATGATTTGTGCACTCGTCTGGAGTCTACTAACCCAGATGAAACAAGTGAAGATGAGGCACATAACAGATTCCAAGCTGGAGACCGGCATGCACTGGATACACCGATTACAAATGCTGATATTCAAAATGTTGCGCAAGATGGAGTCCCAGGTAACATTGAAGTCATTGATTTGACTAACAGTGAGTTCGTACAGGACCGGCTAGCAACAAGTGTGCCATGTGTGTGTGCCGGTTTGAACAACATTGATCTAGATCGAGCACAAGCTGATCCAGATCGCGTTCCAGCTGGGGGAAAACATGCACAAGCTGATAGATCAACAAGTGATATTCCAGATGATCCAATAAGACTGCAGGGGGAACAGTTTTCAAACAAAGACACTCAAAACGAAGCATCAACCTCTTACAGACCAGGTTTTCGTGGAATAAGAATAATCCACTCGATCTGGTCATCGATAACCATTCTACACCCCTTAGGACACGAGGCCAAATAATATACGAGTATTTTAACTTTGGATTCATTTCTCATATAGAACCTAATTAGGTAGACAAAGCCTTAGTCGACCCAAGCTGGATAGAAGCCATGCAAGAAGAACTTAGTCAATTTGAACGTAGCAGAGTATGTCATTTAGTTCCTAGACCTACTAATCAAAACATAATAGGTACTAAATGGGTCTTACGAATAAACTGGATGAAAATGGAAATGTAGCAAGAAATAAAGATAGGCTAGTATCTCAAGGTTATAGGCAAGAAGAAGACATAGATTTTGAGGAATCATTAGAGCCTGTAGCTAAACTAGAAGCCATTCACACCTTTCTTGCATATGCAGCATTCAAAAATTTCAAAGTTTATTAGATGGATGTTAAAAGTGCATCTTAAATGGAATCCTGAATGAGGAAGTGTATGTTGCATAACCTCCTGGATTCGTAGATCATACCAGACCAGACTTCGTATATAAGCTTGATAAAGCTTTTTATGGTCTGAAACAAGCTCCTAGAGCTTGGTATGATACTCTGTCCAAGTTTTTAATAGATCATGATTTTGTTATAGGCTCTGTCGACAAGACTTTGTTTAATTTTGTTAAAAATGAGCATGTATTATTAGTACAGATTTATGTTGATGACATTATCTTTGGCTCAACTAATCCGAAGCTTTGTGATAAATTCCAAGCTTATGCAGGACAAGTTCGAGATGAGCATGATCGGGGAGCTGATCATGTATCGTGGGTAACCATGTACTCTGATGAGTGCTTCAATCGAGCTGGACAAAGGTGAAGCTGGAACTGCCGTTGAGGTAACCATGTATCGTGGGATGATTGGGCCTCTCTTGTACCTTACTGCTAGCAGACATGATATTATGTTCTCCGTCTGTCTGTGTGCGAGGTTTCAAGCTGATCCAGAACAATCACATTACATGGATGTTAAGCGCATGTTACAATATTTAAAGGGCACATAGAACGTGTGTATTTGGTATCCCAAAGGCTCAATTTTCAATTTGATTGGTTATAGTGATGCAGATTATGCAGGTTCAAGATTGATCGGTTTAGAACAAGTGGGACTTGCCAGTTCTTGGGTGACAGGTCAATCTCCTGGTTTAGTAAGAATCAGACATCAATCGCAACGTCTATAGCTGAGGTAGATTACCTAGCTGCTGGGAGCTACTGTGCTAAGATTTTATGGATACAACAACAACTTAGAGACTATGGCGTTGATGCAGTCGAAGCACCCATTTTTCTGTGACAACACAAGTGCACTAACGATCACTCAGAACCCCGTGCTGCACTCAAGAACCAAGCTATTGATATCAGACATCATTTCATTAGAAACCATGTGCTGAAAATGACGTTCGGGTGAAGCATGTGCCAACAGATCAGCAAGTTGCTGATATCTTCATGAAGCCTTTACCCGATGCCAAGTTTTCTTATTTAAGAAATATATTAGGTCTCTTGGACATGTCTTAATATCGTTCTGCATGCATATGTTCAGGGGGAACAAAATAATTCAAACAGATAATACAAAAGTCCTCTGTTAATCTTCGAGCTGGTCAGCTCGTGCTGATCTGGTCCAGCTTGGGGGTATATACAGTGTGATGTTATCACGGTGTTGAATCAATGTTTCTGTGCTGATATATTAAATCGAAAGGATGAGATTGTTTTGTCTTTTATAATTCATTTTAAAATAGACGGTTATCCTTCAGGAATTTCAGATGTCTTTTAAATTTGAGGATGACACGTGTCCGCTTAAACCTTCTCTCTCTCATCGTTCGTACATACAAAACCCTTGATTTTCTCCATTTCAAGTACAATTTCATAAAATTTCAAACTTTCTAGCATTTATCTTGCAATATTTCGCAAATTCGTTCTTGCACTCATATTTCCTAACCCTTAGATATTCGAAATGGCTGCTTCTTTCACTGTCAATGCTCTGCAGGGTTAACTTCGAGTCCGTGCTCGGCATGGAGAATGCCGGCATGGAGCATGCCGGCATGGTGAGGATGTTCAAATCTCTTGAAGAATCAGGGTTGTAGGGATTTTTGGGTGTTTCTCATTTGGTTTTCGAAGGAGCTTTGATTGAGTTTTTCGCCAACTCAAAGGTCATCGCTGGCACGATTGTGAGTACGGTGGCAAACCGAAAGATGGTGGTTACTAAGGATGTCTTTGCGGAGATGTTCCAACTTCCGACCGAGGGTTTGGTAGTTTTTCTGAGCTTTTGGCCAAGGCAGTGGTGGAGATGAAAACTGTGTTTTCTGGTACCGGTGTTTCCTTCAAGACTCCGAATAAGAAGAAGGACATGAAGGTTGAGTATAGGCTGATGCACGACATTGTGGTGAAGTCCTTGTGCGCCAACGCTGGTTCTTTCGATGTAGTCACGTCTGAGAAGTTTGATATGACGGTGGCTGTCAGTGCCAGTCTGATGGTGAACTGGGGGCACATTATGTTCCAGACCTTGATTGCTATGGTGTACATGCCTAGCAAGCAGTCTCAAGGGTTCGCAGTGCCGTTGAGTATTCTGTTGGAATGGCTGGTGAAAGCAGACCTTGGGAAGTCTGTGGCGCTGCACCCTCTCAAGGTGTTGAACAACAGATCTGTTCTCACCTACATGAAGAAGAACCAAGTTGTTATCCAAGCTGGTGAATAAATCAAGGCATCGGGGGGATACAACTAGTGAAAAAAAATTCACCGCTGATGGTCTGGAGTCGCAGACGAAGAAGCCGGAGAAGGAGATGGTGGAGAATAAGAAGGAGAAAGTTGTAGTGAAGAAGCAGAAGGCGAAGGTGGTAGTGGTGACAAAGAAGATGGTGGCTGGAAGCCAAGCTGGTCCAGCCAAGTCCAAGTCTGGGACAAGCTCAGACGAGGATTCGCACCCTCTGGCTAAGCTGGGCATAGCGAAGAAAGGTGGAGCTGTTCCAAAGCACAAACTGGTTTTAGCTTCATCCGGTCAACGGTGTCTCTTCCTCTGGTGGCTATTACGAAGAAACAGAGGAATAAGAGGACGAAACCAGTAAAGACAACTGTTGATGCTCAGGATAAATCCAATCCTGGCCCGGTTCCTGATATTCCAGCTATGGCTGAGGGAGTTTCTACTTCTGATGCTCCAGAAACGAATGTGGGGTGGAGTGCATTAGCTGTTTTTTCTGTTTTTGCTCCTGTGGAGATACGGGAAGTCAACTGGGTTACCCACTTCCTGTCGGAGATAGACCCAGCAGCTAAGGGCAAGAAAATTTTAGAAGCATTTGCCCGGCCAAACCCAGTCGAGGAGCATTGTTTGTTGGTTCTCCAATTGGCTTGGGAAGCGATGTCCCTGAAAAATGTCTGAATATGATGAATGGGCACTCTTCAAGACTGAGGTGAGGCTGAATACAATAAAGTCGTTGACGCCCATTTCCTGTTTGGCGAAAATTGAAGATGAAGTTTTGCCAAGGGCTGAGACAGAGCTGGTGTCGGAGTTGTTGTAGCGGAGGATGTTGGTGCTGTACAGGCTGTATGACAAGGAGTTGAAGAATAAGGTAGATGAGCATCACGCTAATTTTGATCTAGCCGAACCGTCCGCAAAATATGACCATATGTGTATTCGGTTTCTAGACCGAGAGCTTACAGAGGTCATTTAGCATCACAGGTCACAGCGATATCAAGCTGGTCTACCCCTTCTGGTTCCAGCATCCTCAGTTGCAGGATGTATTTAGATGATAGTCCTGAAATAACCTGGGCTGAGGTGCGTAAAGTGTTGCAGGCCACAGCTCCAGATCAGCAGGCAGAGGATTCTAGCATTGGGCTCGCGAGGAAGAACAGCCAGCTTCGGAGGTAGAAGAGGCTGCGAGGATTGAGCAACAGGCTCAAGAGCAGGTTGAGGAGCTAAGTCGGATTGTACAAAATGTGGAAGAGACTGTGTGAATTCTCAAGAGCATCAGGATCAAGAGAAGGAGCATCAGTCTCAGGAGAAGGAGCATCAGTCTCAGGAGAAGGAGCATAAAGCTCAAGCAGATGAGCAACCGGGTCATAAGCAACAACCTCAAGAGGAACCAGCTCAGGAACAAGAGCAACCAGATGAGCACCAGGCTCAAGATGGTTCTTCCCCATCCAGTCCAAGTAATTCAAGTTCTCCTGTACATTCTTCAGCTTCAGATGCTAATAATGCGGATCGTCAGGATCCCAGTTTTTCTGGTTTACAGATGGTACAGTATTAAGAAGATAGAGAAAATAATAATAGAGACACAGACAAAGAAGATTTTGCCCAAGCTGGTCCGCAACCCATAAATTTTTCTAGCCCCAAGCTAATTTTGATGCTGTTTCGGAGCTCAAAGAGGTGAAAAGAGTTGTCGAACCCCTAGATTCAAAGGTTGATATGGTGAGGGATACTCAGACGTACATGAAGCACGATCACCAACAGCAGATCGCTAGTGATTTGGATTTTGTGAAGATGGAGCTAGTGGAATTGGTTAATCACTTCAAAGAAATCAGTGATGCCAAAAAAGGGGAATGACAGAGCAACAAAAAGAGACAGTTTCTATGAGGACTTAGGGTGCGCGTAGATCTATATTCATGTGTTTAACTGATATTATACTTGTATAAAAAGTTGTAAAATCTCTTTTTCTGCAAGTTCTGTCATCACCAAAAAGGGGAAAATTGTTGGATAAATTATAAGTTTTGATGAAGACAGTAAGAGACTTATTAAATCAGCTCAAGGATTTATCAACCAGATCAAAACCGAGTTTACTGCACTGATTATGGAACCAGATCAGAGCTAAGATGGTGTACTAGAGCTAAGCTGGTTAAGGACAAACCAGCTCAAAGCATTCAATTAAGCTGGCCAAAGTCAAAACAGCTCAGAAATCTACCCAAGCTGGTTAAGGACAAACCAGCTTGGAAGAACAGAACGAGTATCTAAACAGGTTATCAGTTTAGATCAGTTTACAAGAGCAGATTTTATCGAAAAAGAATAGACAGAATAGTTTGTATTTGTTTAATTATGAAAAAAGCTCAGAGCGGGATGTTTCAGGGATAGCGTTAGTGAAGGACAAACCAGATTATTTTAGAAGAGATGGATGCAATCATGAAGACTTGTGTTTCTATAGAAGAAGACACTTGTGAACGAAGATTACAATATAGATTATACAGAGCATATTAGAAGCAGAACAACTTGAACTAGATTAGAGAAGTTCAACGCACAGACCAGATCGGGAAACCAACTGAGTAAAGATAACTTAGCAAAATGGATTCAGAGTACTTTGAGGTTTCAGACAGATTGATCTGAGGTGTTTGACTTCTCTGTTTTTTTTGTAGTCGTTGGAACTACTTTGAGCTAATACCAGACATGTAGAGATTTGGTTTGCGCAAAGGACGACGCAGAGTATGCTTAAAGAGGGAATGCATTTAATGATGATGTACGTGAACAGTACAAGCATTTAAGACGCCACAGGTATTTCACTTTGGATACATACGACATGTCTACTGGTAACATTTATTAACGTTGTATCCAAAGGGTATAAATTTAAGAAGTAGATCACTTGAAGACACCTAATGCTTATACAACTTTCGAACTGCTAAATCAACGAGTTTGCATACCAGGAGCAAGAACAAAAGTTCATTTTCTTGAACCAGCTCAGAGCCAGTGACACACACTCACAGATTGTTTTCATTCAATTCCTTGTGTCACATAAATCTTTGTACACACTTTGTAGTGTTGAGATTACCTTGTATAATCATAAACAGAGCATGAGAGTGCTAGTATAGCAAACCAGCTTAGAGCTATATTGTGTACTATAGACCAGATCGCGAGTCTGTGTCTATTTCTTTTGTGAGACTAGGAGTTCTTGTAGCTGTTGGCTGTCGGATCGGGTTTGTAAAAGGAGTTGTACTAATCAAATCTTCTAGTGGTAATCCTTCCTGTTGAGGAAGAAGGAGAGACGTGGGAGTACGAACTTCTAGAAAAAAATTCTTGACCTTATCTTTTACATTTACGCATTTATTCTGTTCAATGTTGAAACGTGTTCTTTTCGCATAAACATTTTTATTACACGAGACAACCGCATATCACTGAGATCCTCCAAGCTGGTAACTCGGATTAGAGGTTTGCTACGAGCTGTAAAATATTTTAAAATTAGATTTTCATTAAAATTAGCATAGGAGTTCATTCACCCCCCTTTGAACTCCCGAGCCGTATTTTCGATCCTAACAACGGGTAATACTATCTCTGCTGGGAATAAGGATGACAGTAGGGTAAGGATAAGACTGATATCTAAAGAAATGAGATAGTACCAACTGTTAGACACACATCCTCATCGGACTCATGGGCCTACAACACAATCCTAAAGCACACAATATGTGCACTCTTCGCTGCCACATGATAAAGAAATAAAGTTGCACCTTAGCTAACAACTAAATTTTGACCTAGTATTAAGCGTTTGATACTAGCACTTATGAAAACTGTTTCGCCGAATTAGACAAATGTGCTGGGATCAAATATTTATTTTAGATCAAAAGTTACAGTTGCTAGTCTATATATAACTTTATTTCCATACAAATGTGACTGCCCAAAGTACACATATTTTGTTCGTTAGGGCCAGACAGTTAGGACTTCTCCAATCGTACTCTATTTCAGCATAAAACGCCAAATTGATGTTGAATTATCTCCTCCAACGCAGAACTATCAGGCGCTATATTAAAGGATTGCACAATGTTACATCAAATTCGGTGCAACACTAGAGCAATAGCGTGGAGCAATTTTCTTTTTTTTTTTATTTTTTATTTTTATTTTTTGTTTTTTGATATTATTTAATTTTTAAAATGTGTAAGTTTATGTATTTGTTGTAAATTGCTAATTATTGTACATGTCTGTTGGATCTGTTCTGAATTTTGATTAACACAAAGCCTGTTCGTAAGTTTCTAACGCTCTTATTAAGTGAATAGGCCAA
This sequence comes from Dorcoceras hygrometricum, assembly GCA_001598015.1. Classification (NCBI taxonomy): domain Eukaryota; kingdom Viridiplantae; phylum Streptophyta; class Magnoliopsida; order Lamiales; family Gesneriaceae; genus Dorcoceras; species Dorcoceras hygrometricum. The sequence continues at coordinate 364,039 of KQ989572.1, read as the reverse complement.
AGCTGAATCAGCTCTGTCGTGAGATGGTTCTAATTAGATGCAAGATGATTCGGTTTAGGTTCAGAGACACAAGTTGGTTTAGATTAGAAGAGAGCTGGTTAAGGGACTTAGTGAAGCACAATTTATCCAGGTTCCTTTAAAATAGATGGATGCAATCAGAAAGGCTTGTGTTTCTATAGAAAAAGAAGTGACAACATTATTCCAGGAATCCAAGTATGCAAGGTGTACTCGATCAGTCTCCATAGGTCTAAGATGGCTATGATCAGAAGTGAGTTGGAAGAGACAAGCTGCGAGCTGTTGAGAAGGTGTCTAAGTTGGAACAGTAAGGGGACGCTTGAGCTGGATCAGTAGAGGACATCCAAGCTGGAACAGTAAGGGGATGTCCAAGCTGGACCAGCAGAGGAAGATCAGCACAGACATAATCATATCAGATTAGACGAATTAGCTTGAACAAGTGTTATTCAGAATTTAAAAGACAAACTAATTTTTCGGATCGAGTTAAGTTTGAAGTCTACAAAGACTGCAACGCATCAAAGACTCAAAGTCAAAAAAGCCTGCAGATGTATTAAATGATAAATGACACAAGGTACAACTTGTCAGAACTTCACAAAAGCCTTTTCAACTGCTATAACTTTGTGTCCAAAGGATAGAATTGCACAGAGGCTATATATATGCAGGAGAGACGATGAACATGAAATGCATGAGCGAAAAAGAAAAAGTGCTAAAAGCGTGAACTGCAAATAGAGGGCACAAAACCAAAAACAGAAAGCAAAGAAATGTGCAACATTCGAGAGCTTGTACACTCAGGTGGAAGTTGTTGTACAAGTCGAGCTAGTGCCCGGTGTGAGACAGTGCACTGTCGAGAGCTTTAATGAAAAATTTATTGTCGGATGCATAGAAATGGGAGAAAAAGAATATATCAGATTGAAAGAAGCACTTCCCAGTGTGTGAGAAAATATACAAGAGAGTGAGCTACACTGTAAATTCTCACAAACAGATTCACTCATAGTTTCAGGAGATGAGTTTAATAGATTAGATGAGTAAATTACAAACAAACATATTCATTGTAGTTTCTATCAATGAGACGTTAAAGAAGTGTTAGTCAGTCACACAACCTGCGAGCTGGCGTGCAACAGAGTGCTAGGAGTTCTCGCAGCTTGCGGGCTGTTGGATCGGGTCTGTATAGTGCTGTAAGATCAAATCTTCTAGTGAATCCTTCCAGCAATGGAAGAATGGGAGAAGTAGGAGATTGAGCTCCGAACTTCCAGAAACAAATTCCTATGTTTGTTTTCTTTATAGCTCTTTGCACTTACATTCTGCATCTGCATACATGTGTTTAAAATCAGTCTTTCAGCTTTCAATTTTTAGGGAGTATTTCGGGTTTCTTTCCGCATGATTTTTAATCACCTGATCTAATTCTCGGTGCTCAAACCTTTCAAGAACCAGAGCTATTGCAGCTCATATTTTTCACAGACCAGATCGCACGTGATCTGGACCAGCACGCAGCGCTGCTCCGTGCTGATCCAGCTTAGGCACGATCTGTTGTTTCGTTATTGAGTGAAGTCTTTCTAAAACATTTTTTTAATGCACGTAATATGTGTTTTTGATCCATGAATCGGTGCCCGAGCTGTGCGAGAGCTCACGATGCAGGTTCATATTTTCGATCAATTGGTATCAGAGCAGGTGGTTCTTGAAAGAGCATTTTAAATTGAAAATCTTTCAAGATTTTAACAACTTTTTCAGCTCTGATAGTTTTCTCCAAACTGTTTTTCTGTGGAAAAATCTCTCTATTACAAAAAATAGTTTTAAAGTTTTGAAAACTTACTTTATAAAGATAAGAGAAGTAATGATTTTTGAATAGAAGATCACCGGACCAAGAGTGAAAAGTGTAGCAATATGTCCTTTGTCGAGCTGACACAGATTGTGCGAGATATATATGGACGCCAAGACCTTTATCGATGGTTGTGCTGAATAAATAGCGCATGTGAGAGAGTTAGAGAGAAGCGGAAGATATTCTGTGAATTCAATTATCATTTATCTTCCAATCTGAATAGGTGAACGTTTTTCAGTATAGAATCTGTTTTTAAAATTCATATCATGCATTCTGTTCTGCATACTGTCGTCCCTTTCAAAATGTTTTCGTTTCGAAAATAGAAAACCGCGTGCTGTGTTAAGGGGGAGCTTTGTTTCAAATATTAAGGAGGAGACAAGATTTCGAAACCCTTTTTGATTCCCACAAAATGGGGAGAAATATTTCAAAACTGTTATTCGTGCTTATTGTTTTTCCAGGTTTTGTGTTAATAAAAAATGGGGAGATTGTTGGATATGTAAAACAGATTGCATCTGAATTTTTATGAACACAAATCCTGTTCGTAAGTTTCTAACGCTCTTATTAAGTGCGCAGGATAAAGCTGAATCAGCTCGGTCATGAGCTGGTTCAAATTAGATGCAAGCTGGTTTGGTTTAGGCGTAAGCTGGTTCAGAGATGCAAGCTGGTTCAGAGACGCAAGTGAGCTGGTTAAGGGATGGCGTTAGTGAAGCACAATTTATCCACGTTCCTTTAAAAGAGATGGATACAATCAGGAAGGCTTGTGTTCCTATAGAAGAATAAGTGGCAACATTCTTCCAGGAATCCAAGTATGCAAGGTGTACTCGATCAGTCTCCATAGGTCTAAGATGGCTATGATCAGAAGCGAGCTGAAAGAGACAAGCTGGGAGCTGTTGAGAAGTTGTCTAAGCTGGAACAGTAAGACGACGCTTGAGCTGGATCAGTAGAGGACATCCAAGCTGGAGCAATAAGGCGACGCCCAAGCTGGACCAGCAGAGGAAGATCAGCACAGACATAATCATACCAGCTCAGACGAATTAGTTTGAACAAGAATTATTCAGAATATTAAAAGACAAACTAATTTGTTGGATCGAGACAAATTTCAAATCTACAAATACTGCAATGCATCAAGAGCTCAAAGTCAACAAAACCTACAGATGTATTAAATGATAAATGACACAATGTACAACTTGTCAGAACTTTACAGAAGCCTTTTCAACAGCTATAACTTTGTTTCCATCGGATACAATTGCACAGAGGGTATATATATGCAGGAGAGACGATGAACATGAAATGCATGAGCAAAAAATAAAAAGCACTAAAAGCGTGAAGTTCAAAGAGAGGGCACAAAACCAAAAACAGAAAGCAAAGAAATGTGCAACGGTCTAAAGTTTGTACACTCAGGTGGTAGCTGATGTACAAGTCGAGCTAGTGCCCAGGTGTGAGCTGGTGCACTGCCGAGAGCTTTAATGAAAAATCTATAGTAGACTGCACAGAAATGAGAAGAAGAAGAATATTTCAGCTTGAAAGAATCACTTCCCAGTGTGTGAGAAAATATACAAGAGAGTAAGCTTACACTGTAAATTCTCACACACAGATTCACTCAAAGTTTTGTGAGATGAGCTTAATAGATTAGATGATTGAATCACAAACAAACATATTCATTTTAGTCTTTCTCACTGAGATGTTAAATAAGTGTTAGTCACACATAGCCCGCGAGCTGGTGTGCAACAGAGTGCTAGGAGTTCTCGCAACTTACGGGCTGTTGGATCTGATCTGTTTAGAGTGCTGTAAGATCAAATCTTCTAGTGAATCCTTCCAGCAATGGAAGAAGAGGAGACGTAGGAGATTGAGCTCCGAACTTCCAGAAACAAATTCCTATGTTTGTTTTCTTTACAGCTCTCTGCACTTACATTTTGCATCTGCATACATGTGTTTAAAAGCATTCTTTCAGCTTTCAATTTTCAGAGAGTATTGCAGGTTTCTTTCCCCATGATTTTTAATCATACCTGATCTAATTCTCGGTGCTAAAGCCTTTCAAGAACCAGAGCTATTGCAGCTCATATTTTTACATACCAGATCGCACGTGATCTGGACCAGCACGTAGCGCTGCTCCGTGCTGATCTAGCTTAGGCGCTATCTGTAGTTTCGTTATTTCGTGTAGTCTTTCTAAAATATTTTTTAATGCACGTAATCTGTGTATTCGATCCATGAATCGATGACCGAGCTGTGTGAGAGGTCACGGTACAAGTTCATATTTTCCATCAATGTCGATTTAAATTATCACATTAGACAATAATAAACTTGTATTTTTTTAATAAAATCATATTTTAATTTATGAAATTTTAAAATAAAAATACGATAAATTATAAACTAAATCAGTGAAAAACACTTTATTGTTAAATTCATATCATAGTTCAACATAAAATAAAATAACAAATGACAAACACTAAATTGATCCGAATAAAAAACAATGATACATAAAATTATACATGATAATGAACTAGAAATTATTAGAAATCACGATACAAAAACGAAATGTGAAACATGATGATTAGCATGAAAATTTTAAAATTATTTAAGTCAGATTCAATCCCTCCAATACCATAGTTGGGATTTTCACGTGCAAGTTTCCTTCATCGGTTTCATTCAAAATTCTTAATTGGTTCAGGTTGGAAATTTTCACGGGGTAATGGATCTTAAATAGAGTTGAGATCGATTGCCAAGTTTTATTTTCTTCTTGACCTGGTTATTCCAATAGTTGTCGATTTTTTCTATATTTGTTTCATTTTGTTCCAATTTCGTTGAGTTGTTGCATATGTTGCATTTTCATATTATTAATTTTTTATGACAAACAATTTTATGTTGTATAATTTCAATAATCTTTTCTTGTCCCGCTCTCATTGATTCAATTGTATGTGAAAAATATTCGTTGTTCTTTTCTTTTAGTTTTGCTTTCTTAACTCCAAATGGTCTTCCACCAATATCTCATCTCTTAGATTAAGGTGCATGTCTAACTGCTGGTGCTGTCTCAATTCCCTTAGAGATGAGTCTTATCCTTCCCAAACCGCCGGTCCTATCCCCAGCAGATATAATATTATCCGTTAAGATCTGACATCACATTTTTACAGGCCATATGGCCAACCAAATGAAGCAATGCAATGTCAGCAGCTTGACGCACGAGAACTTCTCAGGAGGTCACTCATCCCAGTACTGCTCTCGCTCATGCACACTTAACTCAACAATCCCCCCCAAGAAGTATAGAAAATGCTTCTTGGGAGACTCAAACCCCTGACCTCACTCTGTTACCAATTGTTAGGATCAAGCGCTTACCACTAGGCCAGAAGCTATAGCTGTTAGCCAAGGTACAACTTTATTTTCTTATAATGTGGCAGGCTAGAGTGCACTTATTATGTGCATTAAGGTTGGGCTGTTAGGCCCATGAGTCGGGGAAGGTGCGTGTCTATGTAACGATCAGAAATCCTGATTACGTGAGAATGAATGCATGACTAAGGGGAAAAATAGTTTTAGAAAATTATATGTCATTTTATGTGATTAAGTGATAATTTGATGTTTTAAAGTGTTCATAACATTTTATTAGCCTGATTGAGTTCCGGATGCATGGACGAGACTGGGGATGATAGAGGTGTAAGCTTATTTAAATTTTTAAGCCCTCAGATTTTTAAGAGCTAAAATTTATTATTTTAAGCAGTATTTACGAAAAATAAGGTTTTTATGTATAATTGTCGAGGGGGACCCTTTTTTCGCCTATACAGACTATTTTAATAAACTTTACTACATTTTAAAAATTAGAGGATATTATATTACGAAAATTAGGATTTCAAAGTTTAATTTTTAGTTTTAATTACCATTTTTAATTAGTGGAGGCTATTGAGGGAAAAACTCTTTTATTTTCCTAATTAAAATCTTTGGAGTGATATTTTGGTACACCATTCATTTCTTTCCAACTAAAACTTTCAAAAAACCCTAATCACTCTCCTCCACTCCTCCCTCAAGCCGCCACCCCTCCCCTTGTGCTTGAGTTCCATCATTTCTTTGGTGGTTTCAAAGTTTGATCGCCCCAATCTCTTGTCCTCCGCTCCGGTAACACGAATTCATCGTAATTCTTCAAAAAGGCACGCTCTATTCTCCCTTTTTCTCACCATTTAAACCATATTACACTGTTTTCAAATGATATTGCATGATTTGTATGCGTAATGATTCGATCTACTGTTGTTGTTTGCGATCCATGCATTGATCATGATTTTTATCACGTTTATGTTAAATTCTTTGATGTGCTTCGGTCATGGACGGTTCATAGGACTGGGGTTCGGTTCAAGGTGGTCCGGGGTGGTCTGGGGCTAGGGGGGGAGGAGGCTCGATCATTTGATCGAGCCAATGTCGGGGCGGCATGGCCGCATCCAACGCATGGCGCATGGGCGCCGCCATTGCGTGCCACGGCCGAGCCATGCAGGTCATGATTCGAGCCGTGGCTGAGTCCAGAGGGCCGGTCGGACCTGGGGGTGGTATTGCTGGCGGGGCTCCGGTCAAGGGTGGCAGGAACAGGTCGAGCGTGAGGCTTGATGTCGAGATGGTAGGCGGCATATGTTAAGTCAAAATGTAATGGGCCACATATGTTAAAATGTAATGGGCCGCATATGTTAAGTCAAAATTTTAAAGTCTAAATCTCTTTTATTTATGGGCCTAATGTTTGTTTTAAATCTTAAAGCCCTATTTTTAGTCAATGGGACTGTTAGTTTGTCAAATTTTAATGTCTGATTTTTAAGTTGAAGGACCGAGTACTTTTATCAATTTTAAAGTTTAATATTTTGTTTAATGGGTCAAGTTGAGTTTTGGGTTAAGTTAAATTTTAAGATTAGGTCTAGGTTTTGGGCTTAGAGTTAGTGGACCAGCCACTCGAATCAGTCCTTGAACGGGGAAGGAAAAATATATAAGCCCTTAAATATATATTTAATTATATATGTAATATTTTATGTATATGGTTATGTTAATGTTTAAATGTGAATCAAATATATATGGATGAGTTAAACCTTTTAAGTTGCATTTATAACATACACGTATCATGAAAGTTTTACGAAATGTTAAAGACATGAAAGAAAAGAAAAATATTTTTCGAGGTGAAGTGGTTGTGGAAAGTAATGATGAGCGGAGTTGGGATGCGGAGCACGATGAGCTTATGGATCCATGTGTTCACCGTATGGTGAAGTGGCAGTATAGAAGTGTGGGGAATCCCGAGAACGATCGGGTGAACCGCATCGCCGCGTACGTTGGTTTTTATGATTGATCAATCGTTAATGTATAATGGCCCACACATCATTGATATGACTCATACGACTTTTATGTTATGTTCATACCTCATTATGTTATGATATACGACTACGCACTGTTATGGTTAGTTTCTAAATCATTATTTATGATTATTCACTCTATATTTGTTTCATTTTGTTCCAATTTCGTTGAGTTGTTGCATATGTTGCATTTTCATATTATTAATTTTTTATGACAAACAATTTTATGTTGTATAATTTCAATAATCTTTTCTTGTCCCGCTCTCATTGATTCAATTGTATGTGAAAAATATTCGTTGTTCTTTTCTTTTAGTTTTGCTTTCTTAACTCCAAATGGTCTTCCACCAATATCTCATCTCTTAGATTACGTTCAAATTGAGATGATCTAGGAGACGCTGATTTGAGAGAATCAGTTTCTTGCGTATCTGATTGTGGTGAATCGAAAAGTTCAACACTCCTTTGAATTGGATTATTTGACGGGAGAAGCCGTAAATTTCTCCATATCTTAGACGATACATGATTATGTTAGGATCAAGCACTTACCACTGGGCCTAAAGCTATAGCTGTTAGCCAAGGTGCAACTTTATTTCCTTATAATATGACAGTGCAGAGTGCACCTATTATGTGCATTTATGGTTGGGCTGTTAGACCCATGAGTCAGGGGAGGTGCATGTCTAACTGCTGGGGCTGTTTCAATTCCCTTAGAGATGAGTCTTATCCTTCCCAAACCGTCGGTCCTATCCCCAGCAGATATAATATTATCCGTTAAGATCTGACAACACATTTTTACAGGCCATATGGCCAACCAAATGAAGCAATGCAATGTCAGCAGCTTGACGCACGAGAACTTCTCAGGAGGTCACTCATCCCAGTACTGCTCTCGCTCATGCACACTTAACTCAACAATCTCCCCCAAGAAGTATAGAAAATGCTTCTTGGGAGAATCAAACCCCTGACCTCACTCTGTTACCAATTGTTAGGATCAAGCGCTTACCACTAGGCCAGAAGCTATAGCTGTTAGCCAAGGTGCAACTTTATTTCCTTATAATGTGGCAGGCTAAAGTGCACTTATTATGTGCATTAAGGTTGGGCTGTTAGGCCCATGAGTCGGGGAAGGTGCGTGTCTATGTAACGATCAGAAATCCTGATTACGTGAGAATGAGATTGTTTTCTTACCAGGATATGAGGGCGAGCGGCAATACCGCACTCTCATCTCCCTGCTGGGATCGTAGCCACCATGAGCCGAGTGGTTAACTACCATAGTTCATTGGCGAGGCAACAGCAGGTTGAGTTATTTGATGCATCCGGTAAGTGGGTATAGTATCATGGCGAGTGGCTCACTACCACACTGTGAACATACCCCGTGGCCACTGTATGTTGTCGATGATTCTTGGAGCTATGTTTGAGTTCCTTAGCTCCCTTGTGGGTCGAGCTTTCCGTTGTTCTTGGGCGTCTCATGCATAGCACCTGCATTTTATTCCTTGCTGTTATTTCTGTTGTATTATTGCTCTCCGTACTGGGGTTTGAAGCCAGGGGGATGCCCTGCGCTTTGTTGTTGTACCCGTAGGGGAATATGATACATGTTGGACTTATGTATGCTTTGTTGTTGAATGTTTATGATTTTGGAACTTATTTTAAGTATTGTTGTATTTTAAATTATACGTTTAAAACCGTCGGGCCTAAAAGCAAAAATTTTACCCACTTTTTGATAGCTTCCGCATGTGTTTATCTGTTGTGAGCGCCAGGGAGATGCCCTGTGCTTTGTTGTTGTACCCGTAGGGGAGTCTGATACATGTTTGGAATTATGTATGCTTTATTGTTGGTTGTTTTACGAATTGGGAAACTTATTTTAAGTATTGTTGTATTTTAAATTATACGTTTAAAACCGTCGGGCCTAAAAGCAAAAATTTTACCCACTTTTTGATAGCTTCCGCATGTGTTTATCTGTTGTGAGCACGAGGCCTGACAGTACTGTTCTCACACTTACACGCTTAACTCAAAAATCCCTCCACTCCAAGAAGTATAAAAAATTCTTCTTGGGAGACTCGAACCACTGACCTCGCTCTGATACCAATTGTTAGGATCAAGAGCTTACCACTAGGCCAAAAGCTATAGTTGTTAGCCAAGGTGCAACTTTATTTTCTTATAATATGGCAGCGCAGAGTGCACCTATTATGTGCGTTAGGGTTGGGCTGTTAGGCCCATGAGTCAGGGGAGTTGCGTGTCTAACTGCTGGTGCTGTCTCAATTCTCTTAGAGACCAGTCTCACCCTTAGATTCGAGTTTCAATTCTCTTAGATCCGTGTTTTGGGTGTCACTACCATTGCTTACTAGATTCAGGGGTGACTCACTCGTTCATCTCGAGTGCATTCATACAAAGGATGAGTATTATCCCGGAGACCCTCCAATACCATAGTTGGGATTTTCACGTGCAAGTTTCCTTCATCGGTTTCATTCAAAATTCTTAATTGGTTCAGGTTGGAAATTTTCACGGGGTAATGGATCTTAAATAGAGTTGAGATCGATTGCCAAGTTTTATTTTCTTCTTGACCTGGTTATTCCAATAGTTGTCGATTTTTTCTATATTTGTTTCATTTTGTTCCAATTTCGTTGAGTTGTTGCATATGTTGCATTTTCATATTATTAATTTTTTATGACAAACAATTTTATGTTGTATAATTTCAATAATCTTTTCTTGTCCCGCTCTCATTGATTCAATTGTCTGTGAAAAATATTCGTTGTTCTTTTCTTTTAGTTTTGCTTTCTTAACTCCAAATGGTCTTCCACCAATATCTCATCTCTTAGATTACGTTCAAATTGAGATGATCTAGGAGACGCTGATTTGAGAGAATCAGTTTCTTGCGTATCTGATTGTGGTGAATCGAAAAGTTCAACACTCCTTTGAATTGGATTATTTGACGGGAGAAGCCGTAAATTTCTCCATATCTTAGACGATACATGATTATGTTAGGATCAAGCACTTACCACTGGGCCTAAAGCTATAGCTGTTAGCCAAGGTGCAACTTTATTTCCTTATAATATGACAGTGCAGAGTGCACCTATTATGTGCATTATGGTTGGGCTGTTAGACCCATGAGTCAGGGGAGGTGCATGTCTAACTGCTGGGGCTGTTTCAATTCCCTTAGAGATGAGTCTTATCCTTCCCAAACCGTCGGTCCTATCCCCAGCAGATATAATATTATCCGTTAAGATCTGACAACACATTTTTACAGGCCATATGGCCAACCAAATGACTTATAATGTGGCAGGCTAAAGTGCACTTATTATGTGCATTAAGGTTGGGCTGTTAGGCCCATGAGTCGGGGAAGGTGCGTGTCTATGTAACGATCAGAAATCCTGATTACGTGAGAATGAGTGCATGACTAAGGGGAAAAATAGTTTTAGAAAATTATATGTCATTTTATGTGATTAAGTGATAATTTGATGTTTTAAAGTGTTCATAACATTTTATTAGCCTGATTGAGTTCCGGATGCATGGACGAGACTGGGGATGATAGAGGTGTAAGTTTATTTAAATTTTTAAGCCCTCAGATTTTTAAGAGCTAAAATTTATTATTTTAAGCAGTATTTACGAAAAATAAGGTTTTTATGTATAATTGTCGAGGGGGACCCTTTTTTCGCCTATACAGACTATTTTAATAAACTTTACTACATTTTAAAAATTAGAGGATATTATATTACGAAAATTAGGATTTCAAAGTTTAATTTTTAGTTTTAATTACCATTTTTAATTAGTGGAGGCTATTGAGGGAAAAACTCTTTTATTTTCCTAATTAAAATCTTTGGAGTGATATTTTGGTACACCATTCATTTCTTTCCAACTAAAACTTTCAAAAAACCCTAATCACTCTCCTCCACTCCTCCCTCAAGCCGCCACCCCTCCCCTTGTGCTTGAGTTCCATCATTTCTTTGGTGGTTTCAAAGTTTGATCGCCCCAATCTCTTGTCCTCCGCTCCGGTAACACGTATTCATCGTAATTCTTCAAAAAATCACGCTCTATTCTCCATTTTTCTCACCATTTAAACCATATTACACTGTTTTCAAATGATATTGCATGATTTGTATGCGTAATGATTCGATATACTGTTGTTGTTTGCGATCCATGCATTGATCATGATTTTTATCACGTTTATGTTAAATTCTTTGATGTGCTTCGGTCATGGACGGTTCATAGGACTGGGGTTCGGTTCAAGGTGGTCCGGTGGTGGTCTGAGGCTAGGTGGGGAGGAGGCTCGATCATTTGATCGAGCCAATGTCGGGGCGGCATGGCCGCATCCAACGCATGGCGCATGGGCGCCGCCATTGCGTGCCACGGCCGAGCCATGCAGGTCATGATTCGAGCCGTGGCTGAGTCCAGAGGGCCGGTCGGACCTGGGGGTGGTATTGCTGGCGGGGCTCCGGTCAAGGGTGGCAGGAACAGGTCGAGCGTGAGGCTTGATGTCGAGATGGTAGGCGGCATATGTTAAGTCAAAATGTAATGGGCCACATATGTTAAAATGTAATGGGCCGCATATGTTAAGTCAAAATTTTAAAGTCTAAATCTCTTTTATTTATGGGCCTAATGTTTGTTTTAAATCTTAAAGCCCTATTTTTAGTCAATGGGACTGTTAGTTTGTCAAATTTTAATGTCTGATTTTTAAGTTGAAGGACCGAGTACTTTTATCAATTTTAAAGTTTAATATTTTGTTTAATGGGTCAAGTTGAGTTTTGGGTTAAGTTAAATTTTAAGATTAGGTCTAGGTTTTGGGCTTAGAGTTAGTGGACCAGCCACTCGAATCAGTCCTTGAACGGGGAAGGAAAAATATATAAGCCCTTAAATATATATTTAATTATATATGTAATATTTTATGTATATGGTTATGTTAATGTTTAAATGTGAATCAAATATATATGGATGAGTTAAACCTTTTAAGTTGCATTTATAACATACACGTATCATGAAAGTTTTACGAAATGTTAAAGACATGAAAGAAAAGAAAAATATTTTTCGAGGTGAAGTGGTTGTGGAAAGTAATGATGAGCGGAGTTGGGATGCGGAGCACGATGAGCTTATGGATCCATGTGTTCACCGTATGGTGAAGTGGCAGTATAGAAGTGTGGGGAATCCCGAGAACGATCGGGTGAACCGCATCGCCGCGTACGTTGGTTTTTTATGATTGATCAATCGTTAATGTATAATGGCCCACACATCATTGATATGACTCATACGACTTTTATGTTATGTTCATACCTCATTATGTTATGATATACGACTACGCACTGTTATGGTTAGTTTCTAAATCATTATTTACGATTATTCATGCATGCCCGTTTTAAGTTATTTTACAAATTTATGTGCTTGCGTGCGGTTTTATTATATGTACTTCGTTATGATCATATAGAGCATGCTGGAACTTTAGGCTCACTAGATTTAAATGGTGCAGGTGATCTTGCTGTTGATTTTATACCGACTGGGGGTGAGGACCTCTGATCGCCCGCTGCAGCTGCTACCTCGTGACCACTTCAGACGCTTCTATTTTATTAGACATTTTCAGATACATCATTTTTATGTTGATTTTAAACCGGAATAATGATTTAATCTTTTTGAGATATTTATTCATTTATGCTCTTACAGTTACGATGAGGACAGGTTTTAATGATTGAACTACATTTTAAAGAATGTTTATTCCACACTTTACAAAAAAAAAATCTAGAGTTAGGTTCGTTTCAGTTGGTAACAGAGCGGTGGTTCTGGTGGGGTACTAGCCTGCTGCATGGAGCTCAGAAGTCGCACTGCCACTTTGTAAGTTTTAAGGTTTTACGATTCATATTTTCGCATGATGCATGTTTTATTGCTGCATTTGTTTTACTTTAGGAGTTTATGAGTTAGACGCCTAGTCATGCACTTGGATTTACGTGAAAGATTTTGTGTGCCAGTATGCCCCCAGACTTGCCAGGGATCAGCAGGATGATGATGCACCTCATCCTCCTCCTCCTCCTCAGTTGACGCCATATGAGAGGGCTAGTGTGGACATACTAGCCGGGATCACCAAGTTGTTGGAGAGGCAGTCGGAGCGACCTGGGAAGTCTCATGAGGAGGATGTGGCTGAGCGGTTCCACAAGCAGGGACCCAAGGAGTTTGTCGGGACTACAGATCCGTTAGTTGCTAAGGAGTGGATCTGTTCTCTGGATACCTTCTTCTCTTATATGGGTCTCCAGGATTCTGATAAGTTCGGTGCGCCATCTTTACGATGAAGGGAGATGCATCACTTTGATGGGAGAGTGCAGTGGTCGGGTTTGGAGGACTTGACCTGGGTGAGCTCAAGAACTGTCTTCTTCAAGAAGTACTTCATCGCGGACTCCCGGAGTCAGCTGATCAGGGAGTTCATGAGTCTCCACCAGGGAGACAAGTCTGTAGCCGAGTATGTCCGGAAATTCAAGCGGGGGTCTCACTTTGTGCTCTCGATCGCGCTGGTGGAGAGCGAGAAGTTGAGGCAGTTCACTGATGGGCTGAGACCCGACATCCGCCATGATGTCAACATGGCGGACTACTTACATGGCTACAATTAACCGAGCTTACCGGTCTGAGTGGAGCCGGAAGGACATGAGAGACTACTACCAGCGGAAGAGTCAGTTACATCAGCCCTCCAGGGGACAGTCTTCGCAGCAGCTGGCGAAGAGACCTTTTCAGGGGCCACCTAAGGCCCAACTCCTCAAGGGCCGCAACAGCAGTTTAGGCCGCAGGGCCAGCAGAGGCCGCAACAGCAGGGGCCAATGCCCCTAGACCTGGAGGGACATCGGTGTGTAAGGAGTGCAATAAGTAGCATCCAGGACCATGCATGACGGGGTCAGGCAGGTGTTACCACTGCAAGGAATCGAGGCATATTTCCAAGGATTGCCCTAAGAAGAGACAGTCCTCGGGTCATGTTTATGTGATGTAGGCGGAGGCTGTGCACGACACTAATCATAGGTATTCTGCTTTAGAATTTCCATCGTTCTGTGATTCTGGAATTTTGGTAGTTGCTGTGTTCTAAATTGCATGTTGAGTAGAGCACTGCTAGGAAATTTCATGCCTTAGGTTGATGGGTTGAATCTAAGTAGAACTGTTAGACCTTCTAGAACTTGCCTTGAGAACTTAGACGGGTAGGACTAGCGAACCTAGAAATTTTTTAGGCATCTAAACTATTTATGGGAAACTAGATTGATTGTAAACGCGTGCCTGTATTGTCGTTTTGATTTCAAACATGATCCGTGTTTTGGGTGTCACTACCATTTCTTGCTAGATTCAGGGGCGACTCACTCGTTCATCTCGAGTGCATTCATACAAAGGATGAGTATTATCCCGGAGAGCTTGGGTGTGGCTCTCGCAGTGACTATCCCGTCAGGGGAGGAGTTATCGACGGCCAGTGTTGTTTAGGGATTGGTGATGATGTTTCAGGATCATGCAGTCAGGGCAGACTTGATCATACTTCCAAGGTCGGGATTCGATCTCATTCTAGGGATGGACTGGTTGACCGAGTACGGAGCAGTTATTGATTTTCATCAGAGGTCAGTGACGATCAGGCCGCCAGGACAGGAGACTTTCCTCTTCGAAGCAGCGAAGGGACCGCGGAAGCCCATATTTATCTCTTTTCTACAGGCGAGGAAGCTAGTCGATCTTGGGTGTCAGGCGTTCTTAGCCAGTGTTACCACCTCAATGGATTCAGCGGGACCTTCCCCGTCTGAGGTGGAGGTGGTCAGCGACTTTGCAGAAATTTTCCCCGATGATGTTGTTAGAGTTACACCGGAGCGAGAGGTGGAGTTTTCGATTGAGCTGGTGCCAGGTACAGTGCCCATCTCTAAGGCATCGTATCGACTAGCTCCTAACGAGATGAAGGTACTGAAGGAGCAGATTCAGGAGTTGCTCGACAAGGGATTTATTCGCCCTACCTTTTCTCCTTGGGGCGCACTAGTACTGTTCGTGAAGAAGAAGTATGGTAGTATGAGGTTGTGCATAGACTACCGGGAGTTGAACCGGGTTATAGTGAAGAATAAGTACCCACTACCAAGGATCGAGGATTTGTTTTATCAGTTGCAGGGGGCTTCGATTTTCTCCAAGAATGATCTGATATCTGGTACCATCAGTTACGAGTCATAGAGGAGGACGTGTCCAAGACTGCATTCCGGATGTGTTACGGCCACTACGAGTTTTTGGTGATGCCGTTTGGACTGACGAATGCCCCAGCGATCTTCATGGATTTGATGAACCGAGTTTCAGACTGTTAAGATCAAACGCTTACCACTAGGCCAAAAGCTATATCTGTTAGCCAAGGTGCAACTTTATTTTCTTATAATGTGGCAGCGCAGAGTGCACCTATTATGTGCGTTAGTGTTGGGATGTTAGGCCCATGAGTCAGGGGAGGTGCGTGTCTAACTGTTGGCGCTGTCTCAATTCCCTTAGATATCAGTCTTACCCTTCCCCTACCGCCGGCCCTATCCCCAGCAGAGATAGTATTATCCGTTAAGATCTGACATCATACTTTTACAACCCACATGGCCAATCAGATCAAGCGGTGCAACGTCAGCAGCTTGACGTACGAGAACTTCCTAGGAGGTCACCCATCCCAGTACTGTGAGACCTGGATTTGTAATTGAGAATTATCGTTGGAATGAATCGATAAATAGAGGTTCTGCTGGTTTAAGATCTCTATTTGAGTGTTTGAGTTGCATTTTCGGGTTCCATTTCGTGTGTTGAACAATTCTGGAGATTTTGTATTTTTCGCATATAAAAGAAAAGAAACTATGAACTTTAAACCAGAAGGAAGTAAAGAACTCTGTTGTCCACGATAAACACATTCCTTCCATCCTGTTCATTCCATCTTCCTGGCTCATCTCATGGTTGAAGGGGTATACAGATCCGTCGACCTGTAATCCTAGTCCTTCCTGGTTAAAAGGGCACACGTCAGCCGCGCAGTCTGAATGTTACGTTTAAGAATGAACAAGCGTATTATAACTTATGAAGTCTAGTAGTAATCGAAAGCATAAGCATGAATCAATTCTGAAAACATTTTTCTTTAAACATCTCTTAAGAGCTGTGATCGTAATCACTCTTGTGCTCTTCTTTTCATTTTCTGGGAAAATTATGACAATACTTTTAAACATTTGGTCCATTTCGTTTGATCAAACTCCTGATATCAGTCTTAGCACTATGGCTCATGGTTGAAGGGGTATACAGATCCGTCGACCTGTAATCCTAGTCCTTCCTGGTTAAAAGGGCACACGGTTCGTCAGCCGCGCACTCACCTTTTCATTAGGGACCCTTTTCATTTTCATAACTTAAAACATTTCGTAAAACAACGTTCTGCTCTGTTTTCTTTCTTTTTATTTGAGCTACTGGTTTTCGTGTGTCTAGTGATGTTCTGGAACTATAAAGGGTTTCCTTGTAATGCTTGCGAAGATGAAAACTGAATAATTTAGCTAGTTGAATCTGTCAGATAAGTCGGAAGATTCATTAGACTTATCTAGAATTGAAGGAAGAATCAAACTCTGAGATTTTTGTTATCTAATGAAGGAAACGAAGGATGAACAGTGACCAGCTGGAATGGATAGTACCAGTCGCTACTGCTGATTTATGCCTCTGCTGGATTTGCAAAGCATCTGCTGAATTTGCGAAAGCAAAGCATCTGCTGAATTTGCGAAAGCAAAGCATCTGCTGAATTTGCGAAAGCAAAGCATCTGCTGAATTTGCGAAAGCAAAGCATCTGCTGAATTAGCGAAAGCAAAGCATGAACCTGCTGATTTCATACTTAGAATATTTTCGATAAGATAATATCAGCAGAAGTATAAAACCAGCTTTCCTATTGTAGATAACCATGAATTACGAAGGTTACCTTCCTCTAAAGACTTCGACATACTTTCTAAAACTTCTGGAAAGAATCGAATAAGCTACTTGTAAGCTACTTCGATGAATGAATCACTGAAAACTCAGGAATTCATCAGAATAACATCACCAAAACATTTTCTAAATCATCCTTGAATCAAAAATTACAGTAACTCAACTTTTTCATAAAAACAGAGCATGAACTTTATGGTTTGTCTTTGAAGAACAGCCGAAACCATCTTCCCTTAAAACTCATACGTAAACATACAAACAGAATTGAATATATGCTTTCTATTGAGTGAGCAAGAAACAGAGTTTACTTGCCTGGTTTCTTTAACACAAGAGCAGCAGAAAATTCAATATACTTCTTGCGCACCGCCTGTTTCCTCTAAAACACTTTTGAAAGTATTTTGGTTCAGCTTCTTTGAGAGCGAGCACCGCTTAGTATGATTTGATTTGAAAGTAATGATGCATGAAGCAGCTTAAGATCCTATTTATATGATTCACTATGTCTAAGGAAAATAAACACGTTATATCAATATGCAAAACTCTTAAGAAAGCGTGCTCTGTTTTTCAAAACAAAAGATATGCATGGAAACCGAGAATTTTTAGTTAAACAGAGAATCCATTTGGTTCGCAGAAGTCATTAAAAATCTACGGTACTTGTATTCTAGCATTAGAATATCAATCCATAATAATATAAAGATTGATCATAACGTAGACTGAAATATTCAAGAATCGAATTGAAATAGCAATGTAATCCCTCAATCTCATATCTTTCTAATTGTGGACTTCTAAATGAGCTGGTCGTTACATTCTACCCCCCTTAAAAGAATTTCGTCCCCGAAATTCACTTACTTGAAGAAATCTGGGATCTCTATCTGATACAATAGAACTCGGAATCCCGTGAAGTCTGACTATTTCCTTAATATAAAGCTCTGCATATTTATTCAAACCATCGGTTGTCTTTACAGGAAGAAAATGAGCAGACTTAGTTAATCTGTCAACTACTACCCAAATCGCGTTACAACCTGAAACTGTTCTGGGTAATCCCACCACGAAATCCATTGCTATGTTATCCCATTTCCAAACAGGTATAGGAAGTGGCTTTAACAATCCTGCTGGTCTCTGGTGTTCTGCTTTAACTCGTTGACAGGTTAAACACTCCGCAACAAATCTACAAACATCGCGTTTCATACCTGGCCACCAAAACAGAGCTTGCAAATCTTTGAACATTTTTGTTCCGCCTGGATGGATTGAATATGGCGAATTATGGGCTTCAATCATAATTTCATTACGCAAACCATCAGTGCGCGGTACCCACAATCTACCTTGGTAGTTGTTAGCCAAGGTGAAACTTTATTTTCTTATAATATGGCAGCACAGAGTGCACCTATTATGTGCGCTAGGATTGGGCTGTTAGGCCCATGAGTCAGGGGAGTTGCGTGTCTAACTGCTGGTGCTGTCTCAATTCTCTTAGAGACCAGTCTTACCCTTCCCCTATCGTCGGTCCTATCCCCAACAGAGATAGTATTATCCGTTAAGATCTGACATCACACTTTTACAGCCCACATGGCCAACCAGATCAAGCGACGCAACGTCAGCAGCTTGACGTACAAGAACTTCCCAGGAGGTCACCCATCCCAGTACTGTTCTCACCCTTGCACGCTTAACTCAACACTGACAGTACTTAGATCAGTTCATCATTGTATTCATCGACGACATCTTGGTCTACTACAGGAGCTTAGAGGAGCATAGACAGCATTTGCGGACCGCACTGCAGACTCTGAGAGAGCACAGATTGTATGCTAAGTTCAGTAAGTGCGAGTTCTGGCTTGAGCAGGTGGCGTTTTTGGGGCATATCATTTCTAGAGATGGGATTTCAGTCGATCCATTCAAAGGTCGAGGCAGTACAGAACCGGGGAGACTCCAAAGAATGCAGCAGATATTCGCAGTTTCTAGGGTTTTGCCGGATATTACCGCAAGTTCATCAAGGGCTTCTTTTTGATTTCAGTGCCCTTGACAGCTCTGACCAAGAAGAATGTGAAGTACGTGTGGAGTCCCGAGTGTCAGAGGAGCTTCGATCAGTTGAATAAGGCTCTCACTTCAGCGCCAGTCTTAGCGATGCAGGTAGATCAGGAGGAGTTTGTGGTGTATACGGATGCTTCCTTGAGAGGTTTATTCTGATGCAGGGTGGCAGAGTCATTGCGTATGCGTCGAGATAGCTGAAGAGTTATGAGCAGAATTATCCGACGCATTACCTGGAGCTTGCAGCAGTAGTGTTCGTGCTGAAGATTTGGAGACACTACTTGTATGGTGAGAAGTGTCAGAATTTCACCGACCATAAGAGTCTCAAGTACTTCGTTACCCAGAAGGAGCTGAATATGAGGCAGCACAAATGGCTGGAGTTAGTTAAGGACTATGATTGTGACATTAGCTACCATCCAGGTAAAGCTAATGTAGTAGCAGACGCTTTGAGCAGGAAAAATTCAGTGGTGGCATGCTTATCAATCGAGCGACCACTACAGACTGAGATTCAGAGATTTGGGTTGGATTTTTATTCAGAGGGCTGTGGGACCAGTCTAGCAGCGCTCATAGTTCAACCGACTCTCCGAGATCGGAGTAGGGATGGAGAGGCCACTGACGAGCAGTTACAGCAGTGAAGACAGAGAGATGAGGCCAGAGGCCGGGGTCTGTATATTAGTGGAGGATGGGTTCACCCGTTTCAGAGGTCGTATGTGGATGTCGAATACTGAGCAGTTGAGAGCTGAGATATTATCATAGGCTCATGCATCTCCATCCACCCAGGGAGTACGAAGATGTACAGGGATTTACAGACTTTTTATTGGTGGCCGAGGATGAAGAAGGACATCGGACGATTTGTATCCGAGTGTTTGACCTGTCTGTAGGTCAAGGCAGAGCACCAGCAACCAGCAGAGTTGCTTCAGCCGCTCCCTATCCCCGAGTGGAAATGGGAGAACATTACGATGATTTGTGGTTGGTTATCCAGGAGTCCCAGAGGCTACACTGCGATTTGGGTGATTGTAGACCGACTCACCAAGTATGTGCATTTCATACCGGTGAAGACCACTTTCACCTTGACACAATATGCAGAGCTTTACATTAGAGAGATCGTTAGGCTGCATGGCATTCCAGTCTCTATTGTGTCAGATCGGGACACCAGGTTTACATCAGCATTTTGGAGGAGCTTGCACACCGCGTTGGGGACTAAGTTATCGTTCAGTACAACTTTTCACCCTCAGACAGATGGCCAGTCAGAGAGAGTCATACAAATTCTAGAGGATTTGCTGAGGACATGAGTGATAGATTTTCAGGGCACACTGGGATTCTAGATTGTCCTTGGTAGAGTTCACGTACAATAACAGATTTCAGGCGTCGATTGGGTTGACTCCCTATGAGGCTCTCTACGAGAGAAGGTGTAGGTCTCCCGTGCACTGGGATGAGGTAGGCGAGAGAGTATTGACTGGACTAGAGATGGTGTAGCAGACAACGGACATTGTGACCAGGATATGAGATCGGATGAGGACAGCCCAGAGTTGTCAGAAGAGTTATGCTAATCATATACGATGAGATCTGGAGTTAGCCGTAGGGCGTCACGTGTTTGCCCATGAATGGTGTGATGCGTTTTGGCCGGAGAGGCAAGCTCAGTCCGAGATTCATTGGGCCATTCGAGATTTTGGAGAGGGTTGGTACGTTGACATATCGGATGGCACTACCACCCAGCCTGTCACCAGTGCATAATGTGCTCCATGTATCGATGCTATAGAAGTATGTCCTAAATCCGTCGCATGTGCTAGATTTTGAGCCGCTTCAGTTAGCACCAGACCTATCTTTTGAGGAGCGACCAGTACAGATCTTGTGTTGGTCCCTGGAAATAGGATCACTAAGAGAAGATCAGCAGCGAAAGAAGAAGGATGGTAGTATGAGGGTGCATAGACTATCGGGAGTTGAATCGGGTTACAGTGAAGAATAAGTACCCACTACCAAGGATCGAGGATTTGTTTTATCAGTTGCAGGGGGCTTCGATTTTCTCCAAGAATGATCTGATATCTGGTTACCATCAGTTACGAGTCAGAGAGGAGGACGTGTCCAAGACTGCATTCCGGATGTGTAACGGTCACTACGAGTTTTTGGTGATGCCGTTTGGACTGAAGAATGCCCCAGCGATCTTCATGGATTTGATGAACTGAGTTTCAGACTGTTAAGATCAAACGCTTACCACTAGGCCAAAAGCTATAGCTATTTGTCAAGGTGCAACTTTATTTTCTTATAATGTGGCGGCGCATAGTACACCTATTATGTGCATTAGGGTTGGGCTGTTAGGCCCATGAGTCAGGGAGGTGCGTGTCTAACTGCTGGTGCTGTCTCAATTCCTTTAGAGATCAGTCTTACCCTTCCCCTACCGCCGGTCCTATCCCCAGCAGAGATAGTATTACCCGTTAAGATCTGACATCACACTTTTACAACCCACATGGTCAACCAGATCAAGTGGTGCAACGTCAGCAGCTTGACGTACGAGAACTTTCCAGGAGGTCACCCATCCCAGTACTGTTCTCACCCTTGCACGATTAACTCAACAATCCCTTCCCTCCAAGAAGTATAAAAAATGCTTCTTGGGAGACTCGAACCCCTGACCTCGCTCTGATACCATTTGTTAGGATCAAGAGTTTACCACTAGGCCAAAAGATATAGTTGTTAGCCAAGGTGAAACTTTATTTTCTTATAATATGGCAGCACAGAGTGCACCTATTATGTGCGCTAGGATTGGGCTGTTAGGCCCATGAGTCAGGGGAGTTGCGTGTCTAACTGCTGGTGCTGTCTCAATTCTCTTAGAGACCAGTCTTACCCTTCCCCTATCGTCGGTCCTATCCCCAACAGAGATAGTATTATCCGTTAAGATCTGACATCACACTTTTACAACCCACATGGCCAACCAGATCAAGCGACGCAACGTCAGCAGCTTGACGTACAAGAACTTCCCAGGAGGTCACCCATCCCAGTACTGTTCTCACCCTTGCACGCTTAACTCAACACTGACAGTACTTAGATCAGTTCATCATTGTATTCATCGACGACATCTTGGTCTACTACAGGAGCTTAGAGGAGCATAGACAGCATTTGCGGACCGCACTGCAGACTCTGAGAGAGCACAGATTGTATGCTAAGTTCAGTAAGTGCGAGTTCTGGCTTGAGCAGGTGGCGTTTTTGGGGCATATCATTTCTAGAGATGGGATTTCAGTCGATCCATTCAAAGGTCGAGGCAGTACAGAACCGGGGAGACTCCAAAGAATGCAGCAGATATTCGCAGTTTCTAGGGTTTTGCCGGATATTACCGCAAGTTCATCAAGGGCTTCTTTTTGATTTCAGTGCCCTTGACAGCTCTGACCAAGAAGAATGTGAAGTACGTGTGGAGTCCCGAGTGTCAGAGGAGCTTCGATCAGTTGAATAAGGCTCTCACTTCAGCGCCAGTCTTAGCGATGCAGGTAGATCAGGAGGAGTTTGTGGTGTATACGGATGCTTCCTTGAGAGGTTTATTCTGATGCAGGGTGGCAGAGTCATTGCGTATGCGTCGAGATAGCTGAAGAGTTATGAGCAGAATTATCCGACGCATTACCTGGAGCTTGCAGCAGTAGTGTTCGTGCTGAAGATTTGGAGACACTACTTGTATGGTGAGAAGTGTCAGAATTTCACCGACCATAAGAGTCTCAAGTACTTCGTTACCCAGAAGGAGCTGAATATGAGGCAGCACAAATGGCTGGAGTTAGTTAAGGACTATGATTGTGACATTAGCTACCATCCAGGTAAAGCTAATGTAGTAGCAGACGCTTTGAGCAGGAAAAATTCAGTGGTGGCATGCTTATCAATCGAGCGACCACTACAGACTGAGATTCAGAGATTTGGGTTGGATTTTTATTCAGAGGGCTGTGGGACCAGTCTAGCAGCGCTCATAGTTCAACCGACTCTCCGAGATCGGAGTAGGGATGGAGAGGCCACTGACGAGCAGTTACAGCAGTGAAGACAGAGAGATGAGGCCAGAGGCCGGGGTCTGTATATTAGTGGAGGATGGGTTCACCCGTTTCAGAGGTCGTATGTGGATGTCGAATACTGAGCAGTTGAGAGCTGAGATATTATCATAGGCTCATGCATCTCCATCCACCCAGGGAGTACGAAGATGTACAGGGATTTACAGACTTTTTATTGGTGGCCGAGGATGAAGAAGGACATCGGACGATTTGTATCCGAGTGTTTGACCTGTCTGTAGGTCAAGGCAGAGCACCAGCAACCAGCAGAGTTGCTTCAGCCGCTCCCTATCCCCGAGTGGAAATGGGAGAACATTACGATGATTTGTGGTTGGTTATCCAGGAGTCCCAGAGGCTACACTGCGATTTGGGTGATTGTAGACCGACTCACCAAGTATGTGCATTTCATACCGGTGAAGACCACTTTCACCTTGACACAATATGCAGAGCTTTACATTAGAGAGATCGTTAGGCTGCATGGCATTCCAGTCTCTATTGTGTCAGATCGGGACACCAGGTTTACATCAGCATTTTGGAGGAGCTTGCACACCGCGTTGGGGACTAAGTTATCGTTCAGTACAACTTTTCACCCTCAGACAGATGGCCAGTCAGAGAGAGTCATACAAATTCTAGAGGATTTGCTGAGGACATGAGTGATAGATTTTCAGGGCACACTGGGATTCTAGATTGTCCTTGGTAGAGTTCACGTACAATAACAGATTTCAGGCGTCGATTGGGTTGACTCCCTATGAGGCTCTCTACGAGAGAAGGTGTAGGTCTCCCGTGCACTGGGATGAGGTAGGCGAGAGAGTATTGACTGGACTAGAGATGGTGTAGCAGACAACGGACATTGTGACCAGGATATGAGATCGGATGAGGACAGCCCAGAGTTGTCAGAAGAGTTATGCTAATCATATACGATGAGATCTGGAGTTAGCCGTAGGGCGTCACGTGTTTGCCCATGAATGGTGTGATGCGTTTTGGCCGGAGAGGCAAGCTCAGTCCGAGATTCATTGGGCCATTCGAGATTTTGGAGAGGGTTGGTACGTTGACATATCGGATGGCACTACCACCCAGCCTGTCACCAGTGCATAATGTGCTCCATGTATCGATGCTATAGAAGTATGTCCTAAATCCGTCGCATGTGCTAGATTTTGAGCCGCTTCAGTTAGCACCAGACCTATCTTTTGAGGAGCGACCAGTACAGATCTTGTGTTGGTCCCTGGAAATAGGATCACTAAGAGAAGATCAGCAGCGAGAGCGCGTTTAAAAGGCTTTAAAATTTTGCTCGCTGCTGATAACACTCTTTGAGCTGCAATAGCTCGTTTGTTCTTGAACGTATAAAATCAAAGCCTTGAGCACCAGAGACAGATCTGGTATGATTTAAAAATCATGCGGAAAATACCAGAACTGAATCCTATATTTTAAAACAACTCAAACAGATTTATGTACAACATAAATCTGTTAGAGATTTGCGTGCTTGTGTGCTGCTGAAATGAGATGCTAAGAACTGAACTGTTTATGCGTGCAATGCGATGTGCTGAATTATAAACGTGCAATGCTAAAGTAAATGCTTGCTGAATGAATAACAGAACACGATACAAGACAGCATATTTGTTTATGGAAGTTCGGATATCAACATCCTACATCTCCCCTTCTTCCACCTCGGAAGGATCCACTACTTCATAACTGCACATCAGCCGCAACTTCCAGCTGGTTCAACTTTGGCCATCGCCTGATTACAAACAACTGAATCAACTCTGGACGTCTCCATCGCTAATTCAACTGCTGATTCCTTGAACGCATCAAACCAACTGCTGAACATTCATTATGAACCATCTGCTGAACATATTCTTTGACCTGAAAACTGCGCACTTAGAGTAGAATTGTTAGAATAACAACAACAGGTTTTGTGTAATTCAAAACTTAATTAGGATCTGTCAAAACAGATCCAACAATCTCTCCCTTTTTGATTTACACAAAACCTCAAACAAACAATGCATGATCTAACAATTCTCTCCCTTTTTGTGGGAATCAAAAAGAGAGTGAA
>KQ989572.1:281952-297919 GCA_001598015.1 Dorcoceras hygrometricum | reverse complement strand
GAGGGTAGTTCGATAGATCACCAGGTCACTATCTATCTGCTTGCTCAGAACATCACAATGTTCCCTACCAATGAAACGTGGTACTTCGCATCGCAGATACTAGTCTCGAACTCGGGCGGCCTTATCCTCGTTTTGACGGCCCAATCGACTAGGAACATGTTCAGAATACACAGCGACTATTAGATGTGTTTCATGATAGCCGTCATACCCACTATCACATCTAACATACGATTTAGTGTAATCTAGGTCTTTACTCAACACAATTGTAAATCATTACACATAATGAAAGTAAAGAATGCCATATTAAAAGAATGCGAATATCATATATAAAGATCGTTTGTACAAGAGTCAATGAAAACCCACACGCCACAAGTTGGCTAGTTGGGCATCTACTCTAACAGGTGTAGCCTATGTTCCAGATCTGGAGTGATACTCAGATCTGAGCGGGTATCGGCTTTGAGCTAGTATTGTCGATGATTACTGTTCATCAGATTTGGGGAACTTAAGTAGTATTTATAGAGGACTTTGACTGTAGTCTTGCTATTGTTTCCCGACACTAAGAAGATACTTCTTCCCGTAAGCTTACTCTGTCGCGATACCCTAACTACTGTTCACCGAAGCTTATCTTCTCCGATTGCCGGCCGTAGAAGACTTAGATTTGAGCAAGAGTGGTAGCGCTGGACTCCTCTTGCTAAAGCGCTTCGTTCTATACCTTTTTCGTTCAGGTAACGCTCTGAGCTAGTGATAGATCCTCCCTTATGCTTCGTTTAGAGATTTCTGTTGTGTTAGAAGGGTAGGATAGAGCTGGGTGGAGCTCGTAGCTCCCAGGTCGGAAGTTCTGTACTACTGTCCCTGAGCGTTGTGTTGTGTTGGTTTATCAGGTTCAGATCTGGTTGCTCGGGACCTTGTTATGGTAATTGTAGCTCAGAAGGTTAAGGTACGGATTTGATCTTGTTTTGCAGCGTTGGATTTGGCATGGATATTATGTGTGCTGCTGTGTATGCTTCTGTGTTGTTATTGCTTGCTCCTGCTGTGTTGATATTTGCAAGCTGTTACATTGCATACACGCTTTATTCATGTTGAGCTCAGATCTTGTTTATCCGTGCCTTGTTGTGTTGATCTGTGTGTACCAGGATGCTTGTTTTGGAGGCCGAGCGGGTAACTCCCGTCACCCTCATCTCCCTGCTGGGATCTGTTAGCCACTATGAGCCGAGTGGGTAGCTCCCTGCCTCATGAGTTGGGAACAGCAGGTTGAATGATTGTTATGCATCTGATACTGTGTGTTGAGACGAGTGGGTAGCTCCCATATACTCACATACACCGTGGCCACTATCTTCCAGTTGATTGGATATCAGTTGTTGAGCAGTTTCTTGAGATCCTTTGGCTCCCTGTCTTCGGTTGTAGCCTTGTTCTCATGCATAGCATCTACATATTATCTGTTGCTATTTAACTGTTGTTTTTCAGTTGCTATCCGTACTGGGGTTTGACCCCCATGTTCCTCTGGGGCTGGTTGTTTTGTTTGCATGTGTGTGTTTCAGGTTATCATGGTTTCTCAGCTGGTCGTGGAGTTGATCCAGCTGGTAATGCCCCGGATGTCAAGCCCGGTGCACAACTCAGAGATAACCACGCAATAAACCAGCGGAAGCATTAAAAATGGTGGCTAAAATTTTTCGCTTTGGCATGATTTAGAAAACATAAGTTAAAAATACATTGATATTCAAAATACTGGCTTTACAACACTGAAAACCCAATACAACAACTAACAGCAATACAAACATAGGGTGACTCCCAATCAACAAACAGATGAGTATCTCGCTCAACATAGATACAATACAATATAACAAAGATATAACCTGTATCTACTACATATAACATGGACACTCTATCCACCTCCCAGGGAAATACCAATTGGATCAACTCCACGACCAGCGGAGAAACCCTGATAACCTGAAACACACGGAGGCAAACAAGAAAACCAGCCCCAGAGGGACAAGGGGTCAAACCCCAGTACGGAGAGCAACTGAAAAATAACAGTTAATTAGCAACAGATAATATGCGAATGCTATGCATGAGAACTGGGCTTCAACCGAAGGCAGGGAGCCAAAGGATCTCAAGAAACTGCTCAACAACTGATATAAAGAAAATATCATATGTATCTACTACATATAGCTGGGACACTTTATCCACCTCCCGGAGCATTACCAGCTGGATCAACTCCACGACCAGCGGAGAAACCATGAAAACCAGAAAACACACACAGGCAAACAAGACAACCAGCTCCAGAGGGACAAGGGGTCAAAGGATCTCAATAAACTGCTCAACAACTGATACCCAATCAACTGGAAGATAGTGGCCAAGGGGTGTGTGAGTATATGAGAGCTACCCACTTGTCTCAACACACGGTACTAGATGCACAACAAATTACTCAACCTGCTGTTGCCCAACTCATGAGATGTGGGAGCTACCCACTCCGCTCATAGTGGTTAACAGATCCCAGCAGGGAGATGAGGGTGACGGGAGTTACTCGCTCGGCCTCCAAAAAAGCATCCTGGTATGCACAGATCAACACAACAAGGCACGGCTAAACAAGATCTTAGCTCAACATGAATAATGCGTGTATGCAATGTAACAGCTTTCAATAATCAACACAGCAGAAGCAAGCAATAACAACACAGAAGCATACATAGCATCACACATAATATCCATGCCAAAACTAACGTTGTAAAACAAGCTCACATCCGTACCTTAGTTCTGAGCTATAATTACCACAAAAGCGGTCCCGAGCAACCAGATCTGAAACCTGCTAAGTCAAATAAAACGCTAACTCAGGGACGCAAAGCTCAGAGCTACGAACTGGGAGCTACAAACTCAACCAGCTCTATCCTACCCTTCAATATCGACAAACCGCTCTAAACGAAGCGCAAGGTAGGAACTAACACTTACCCAACAAGATACCTGAATGGCAGAAGCAAATCTGCTCAAATGCTAACATACTACACAAGGAAGCTTCCTTTGAGACCTTTTTCCAGCTAATCGCAAGCCTTCGAAAGAGGTATAAAACGAATCGCCTTAACAAGAGGAGTCCGACGCTACAACTTTTGCTTCCGTCGGAGCTGTCTACCGCCGGCAATCGAAGAAGATAAGCTTCAGTGAACAGTATCTAGGGTATCGCGACAGGGTAAGGTTACGAGAAATATTTCTAAGTATCGGGAAACAATAGCAAGACTATGGTCAAAGTCTTCTATATATACAACTTAAGTTCCCCCAAATCTGATGAACAGTAACCACCTACATTACTGGCTCAAAGCTGATACCTACTCAGATCTGAGTAACACTCCAGATCTGGAACATACGCTACACCAGCGCGCTACTACCAAACGACGTCGCACCACTAACCAATTAACACATAAACGTTTCTCTCCAAACGGCGTCGCATAGAAGTCCGCTATTCCACTGAACACGTCATCCCGCTAACACCAAATCTGCTACTGCTAAATGACGTCGCATCGCAACTCAGATCTGGATGCTCAGATCTGACACTAACACTGACCAGCGCTCACTGGTATCCAAAACGACATCGCACTGCCTTCCGGTCAAGCCAACCCAAACCGGTCTACAGTAAACCATCGAACCAGGCTGGTTCACGCAGCACTAACAACTAACGAACCTCAAATCTTATTTCCTCTAGACGACGGCATTTCGCTACCCGTGCAGGACAATCAATAGCGAACCCGAGATACTTTGCGATAACCATATTTGACATCTAACTTCACTTCTAATTGACCAACGCAAAATCCGAAGCTACCAACCAGCAATTCTCCACACCTCGAGTCTGCCGAATACTCTAAAATTGTCCAGAGCTGTTCTAAACACACAAAATAGAAACCCGATACACTCACCAAGCATATCAACTCAAAACTGATCAATCCCAGATCTGTTCACGTCAAATCTGGTCTATGATAAACCCGATTAATTAACTCAATTAATCCAATAATATTTCGGGTCTCACACCGGGAGGTGGATAGAGTGTCCCTGTTATATGAAATATATTTATGTTATATTGTATTGTATCTATGTTGAGCGAGGGACTCATCATAGATCCTTTAGTTTGTGGATTGGGAGTCACTCTATCCTTGTATGTTCGTTCGTATTGTAGTTGGTTTTCGATTGTTGTAAAACCAGTATTTTGGATATCAGTGTATTTTTAACTTATGTTTTCTAAGTCAGGCCAAAGCAAAAAATTTTAGCCACTATTTTTAATGCTTCCGCTATTGTTTATTGCGTGGTTAACTCTGTGTTGTGCATCGGGCATGACATTAAGTGTGCCTGAGTGAGAGAAGTTCTGGTATGGGTGACCTCCTGGGAAGCTATCGTACGTCAAGCTGCTGACGTTCCGCCGCTTGATCTGGTTTTTCAGGTGGACAGTAAAAGTGATGTCAGATCCTAACGGATATTACTATATCTGTTGGGGATAGGGTTGGCTGTAGGATAAGGGGTAAGCTGATCTCTAAGGAAAATGAGACAGCACCAGCAGTTAGACACACACCCTCCTCAAATCGTGGGCCTAATATCCCGACCCTAACGCACAAATAGATGCACTCTGCACTGCCACATTATAAGGAGATAAAGTTGCACCTTGGTAATTGCTATAACTTTTGGACTAGTGGTAAACGCTTGATTCTAACAAAATCACATTTTGGAATGGCATACTATATGAGGAAGTGTATGTTGCACAATTTATTGGCTTCGTTGATCATACCAACCCAGATTATATTTATAAGCTGGATAAAATTATGTACGGTCTGAAGCAAGTACCAATAGCTTGGTATGATACACTTTCCAAGTTTTTACTTTGATCATGATTTCATTATAGGAACAGTGGAGAAAACCCTGTTTGAATTCAAAAATGATCATGTTTTACTTGTTCATAATGATATTATCTTTGGCTCAATTAATTGTGCAAAAAACTCTCTAAATTGATAAATTATAAGTTCGAGATGAGCATGATAGACGAGCTGACATTTTCCTCGATTTGCAAGTCAAGCAATGTGAAGGTGGAATTTTCATAAATCAGGCAAGTACACCAAAGTGCTTCCCAAAAATTTCGGTATGGAAAATTGCTCAGCCTCTGTTACTCCAATAAGTGCATCCATCAAGCTTGACAAATATGAAGCTGATACTGTTGTTGAGGTAACTTTGTATCAAGGGATAATCAGATATCTGTTATATTTAACTGTTAGCAGACCATATATTATGTTCGCTATTTGCATGTATGCATATTCCCATGATGACCTGAAAAAGTCCCATTATCTTGTTGCAAAAGAATTTTAAAATATTTTAAAGGAACTCAGAGCATGGGTTTTGGGTATACCAAAGACTCAAGTTCAATTTGATTATATATTATGATGCAGTTTACACAGTTTGCATGATTGGTTGGCGTAGCACAAGTGGAACTTGTCATTTCTTGGCTTTAGGTAGTTTTACCGTGGAATTTATTTCTTGAGATATGCTTATATCTTGGTTCAGCGCAGACATCCATAGCAACGTCAACAAAGAATCTCGAGTACTTAGCAGCTGGAAGCTACTGTGATCAAATTCTTTGGATTCAGCAACAACACAGAGATTGTTTTGATGCGGCTGAAGCACCCATATTCTGCGAGAAAACAAGTGCCATATGATAGGACCGGATCAGATCGTGCCCAAGCTGTTACAGAACGACATGAGGCCACGAACGATCTGATCAGATATAAAACTAAAGCTGCAATAGCTTTGGTTCTTGAAAGCATTGCACCGAAAAGTATATCAGATCTGGTAGAAAAACCAAGGCAACAAACATATGATATCATCTCTATTTGAAATTACTGAAAGCTGTTGGTTTTAAAAAATGTGATGCACAAAGTAATGAATGTATGCTGAAAGATGTAAAGAACTCATCTGATTTTGTTTAAGAAGTTCGGAGTAGAATCTCCTACGTTTCTATTTCTTCCAACCTGGAAGGCTCTACTAGAAGGCTTTGATCTTACAGCATCTGTACAGACCCACTCAGCTGGGATTACCCACTGCCCAAAGCTGAGATTCCTAGACTCTTCTACACACCAGCTCGCAAGATATGTGAACTGAATCACCAAGAACTTGTTCACCGTCTCTGTTCAAATAATACACACGAAGTTTAATGTCTTTGTGCAAATACTTTGGTTTTAGATTTTGGGGTTGATTCACTCATCTAATCTATTCAGCTCTTGGCTCTCAAATATGTAAGTGAATCTATGTGTGAGAAATATATCAAGTACAATGTATATCTCTCGTGTATTTCACACACTGGGAAGTGCTTATTCCAAATGTTGATAGGCTTCAGCAGTCAACATTGATGATTATGCTCTTCTGATATGGGCGCTCAAATGCTTTGGCTTCTCTTTGTTTTCTTCCATCTCTCGTATTTCATCCACTTCTCTCACGTCTCCTCTATGTAATCTTTAGTTCAACTTGCATATATATAGCCTCTGGTTTGATTTTTCCATTGGACACAAACTCCTAGCCATTGAAAAGCTTCTGTAAAGTTTATGACTTTGTGTCCTTGTTGTCTTTTCATTGTACATAGGTAGGTGAGGCTATTTATTATCTTTGTACAGTCTCTGAGCTGATGTAGACATATTGAAGAAAATCAGTTTGAACTACTTTAATTCAGTCTTCGAGTAAGCTCGTGTCCAAACTGCTTTCTCGTGATCTGACTTGCTCTGAGCTGATATGCTCTGAGATTTTCTAATTTGAGTCTTGCTTCTTCTTCTTCCTCTCAGCTAAATCGACTCTCAGCTGATCCCCTTTCAGTTGATCGCCTCTCAGATGATCTATTGTGAAGCTCCATCTAAGCTGTCTTTGCTCTAAGCTGCTTTGTTATTCTATGTTCTGCTCTAAGCTGATTAGATCTTCTTTGTTTGCTCTGAGATGTTTCGATCTTCTTTGTTTTTATCCGAGCTGTTTTGATCTGTTGTTCCTGCTTAGACCTCTGAGCTGATCTGTTCTGTGCTCCAATTCGTTCAGCTCTCGATAGAACTGCTCTGAATTGCTCTTCTTAGCTGTTGGCCCTAAGCTGCTCTCAATTATAGTGAAGCTCCATTCTGATCTGATATTCATATCTAAATTCTCTTTTGCGCTTCTAAACTGAGATCAATTCTTCATGCTTTTCTTATTGGATATGATCTGTTCTATAAGCTCCGAGCTGATATATAGATCTGATCTGCACACTCAAGTAAATACATCAGAAACATAAGAGTAAGTTTTATGTTCATTAAAATCAAGACTGATCTGTGTAACAAATCCAACACCATCGCGACCACTCAGAACCCCGCGTTGTATTCTAGAACCATGCATATTGACATAAGATATCACTTCATCATAGACCATATGTGCAACAAGATATCCAGCTGGAGCACGTTCCAACAGATTAGCAAGTGGCTGATATTTTCACAAAACCCCTGTCAGATGTTAAGTTCTCTTACTTAAATATTTTAGGTCTCTTGGATATATTCAGTGGGAATGATTTATTCAAACAGATAAGATTAGAAGTCCACTGAATATGTCCGTGTTGATTTGATTCAGCTTAGACACATATACAGTGCGATAGTATCAAGGTGTTTGAATAGCAGTTTCTTAATTGATATTGTAACGTTTAAACGGTTGCAATTTTATCGCCTCTTAAAATTCTTTTCCAATCATACGGTTACAAATTTTTAATTTCACACGTCCACAGATGGACATGTGTACCATAATGTCTTCTTGCCGTTCACTCATACATAACACTGTAAAATATTTTCAATTTTCTTCACGCACTCAGCACACAAAGCTTTCTAGATTTTCTCTTTCATGAATCGTTCCACATACTCCATATTCTAGAATATTATCTATGGCTTCCTTTGTTAACAACGCCCTGCAGATCAATTTTGAGTCCGTTCTGTCCATGTCAGACGGAGGAATGCTGAAGATGTTCAGATTGCTGGAGAGATCAGGACTTTTCGGGTTTCTGGTTCTATCTATGAGAGGGATCTAACTCAGTTTTTTGCTACAGCTTCGATTATCAGTGGAGCCGTGCTGAGTTCAGTTGCTGGGAAGGATGAGGTGATAACCCAGCAAATGTTGGCTTACGTGTTTGAGTTGCGGTCTGAAGGGGTAACAAGTTTTCTTGATATGCCTACTGATGCATTGAAGGCTATGAAGTTTGATTTTTCAATGTTTTGTGCTCTGTTTAAGCCTTTTAGCAAGAATAAGTAAGTGAAGGTGGAATCTCGCCTATTGAACAACATACTGGCCAAGACTCTTACTGCCAAAGTCATATCTTTTGATGTTGTGACGGCTGAGAGATTTGACATGATGGTGGTTATCAGCACGGTTTGCGAGAATGAACGTTTAAAAGATAATGCACGTTGTTGAGGATGTTAAAGCTGGAGAGCTGACGCAGTGAAGAATGGAGAAAAATAAGAGAGAAGCTACTGGTGGTGAAGCAGCAAAGAAAAAGAAAATTTCTAGGGAGGGATCTAAGGCTTCGCAGCCCATACAAGCTCGATCTGAGGACACTTTTCATGTTGCGGAGAGACCCTTGGAGATTGGAACATCAACATAAGCACCTAGAAAGGGAGGCAAGTGTACCAAAGTAAGACTCAAACTCTTGCCATCTGATTCATAGTCTTCCACAACGGGAGATAACCTTGTTGGTTCTTCTATCTTCTCACCATCCAAACAGGGCAGATCGAAGAGGCCAAAGATGGTGAAACCCATCACTGTAGTACCTGTTGTAGTAGCTGTAGCTACTTCCCATCCAGTTATGAGTCATCTTTTCAAAGGGAGAATAGTTTAGAGTTCGTTGGTGGAGTCCCTTTCGAGAAGTCTATAATAATTAAGAATATCAACTGAGCCACCCACTTTCTACCTAAGATTGATCCAGCTGATAAGTGAAAGGACGTGCATTAGGCAGCCAACAAACCCAACCCAGTCCGGTCGCAATTTTCACTAGTGGTACAATCAGTTCGAGATTGGGTGTACCAACACATCAAAATGTATGATCAATGGAAGAGATTTCGGGCTATCGTACAACTCAACTCTGGCTCGTTTATGATGTCCATGGAGTCAATGAAAAAAATAGAAGATTATCTGAAACGAACCTAACTCTAAATTTTTTTTTGAATAAAATGCGGAAATAAACATTCTTTAAATTATAAATAAACCATTAAATCTTTTCTCAACATCACTTTAAAACCTAAATAAATAAATATCTCGAAAATCACATCATTCATTCTATCTTAAAATCAGAGGAAATAAATTGTTGCAGAAATCTGAACATGTATAATAAAACGAAATGAAAGCATCTGAGTGATCACGGGGTGATAGCTGCAGCAGGCGATCAGAGGTCCTCACCACCAGTCGGGATAAAATCCACAGCAGGATCACCTGCACCATTTAAACCTAGTGAGCCTAAAGGCTGAGCATGCTCTATCTGATAATAACAAAGTACGTATAATAAAACCACACGCAAGCACATAATTAGCTTAAAATAACTTAAAAACATGCATGCATGAATGATCGTAAATCATGGCTCAAAATCTAGTCGTAAAAGTACATAATCGTATATCATAACATAATGAGACATGAACATAACATAACGTAAAAGACGTTTGCGTCGGATCCATGATGTGTGGGCCATTACATTAACGATTTATCAATCATAAAATCAACGTACGTGACGATTCGGTTCACCCGGCCTTACCTCGGGATCCCTCACACCTCTATGCTGCCATTTCATCATGCCGTGAACATATGGATCCATAAGCTCATTATAACATTAGAGGTTCATCGTGCCCGGTATCCCGATTTCGCTCATCATTACTTGCCACAAACCACTTCAATTTTCTTTCCTTTCATGTCTTAACGTTTCATAAAAATTTCATGATCCGTGTACGTCATAAGACATGCAATTTAAAAGGCTTAGCCCATCAATATATATTTAATTTCCTTTAAACAAATGCATAATCATATACGTAAAATACTACATATATAATTAAATATATATTTATGAGCTTCTACATTTTCTCATCCGGTCAAGAACTGGTTCAATTAACTGACCCCATTAACTCTAAGCCCAAAGCCTAGACCTGATCTTAAGATGTAACTTAACCCAAAACTCAGCTTGGCCCATTAAACTAAAAATTACATTTCAAAATTGTTAAAAGTACTCGGTCCTATAACTTACAAATCAGACATTAAAATTTGCTAAAACATCAAAAATAAACTTAAAATCATCATTTTAAACATTTCATGACATTAGGCTGCCCATAGGCCTCAAAAACCCGACTTTATATTTTTTGCCCCGACGAGATGCAGTTTTAGCGGCTAACATTTTAAACATTTCATGACATTAGGCTGCCCATAGGCCTCAAAAACCCGACTTTATATTTTTTGCCCCGACGAGATGCAGTTTTAGCGGCTAAACCGTAAAATTCATTAAAAATCTATTTCCTAACCAAATCGCTCCCTTTCTAGACCCATGTGACCTACCGTGATGGGTAACTCCTGAAACCAACATAACTGGTAAGGATGCCCGACACAATCAACCTGATGTCTGCAAACCCACTGCCCGCGCAAAGAATGCAACCAGGACACGTGCTAGCCATAAAACTCATAACTAATTCTTCCCTTGACAAAATCGCTCCCCGTTTGGACCTGCATGACCCTAACTCAATGAGCTATCTCCTGCAATCAACCTTGACCACACAAACCACATAGAGAGACTTACCCGATCCCAAAAACTTTACTGTCACGCACAGAGGACAAGCCAGGACACGTGCTGATCATAAAATTCGTAACTAATTAATTTCTTGACCAAATCACTCCCTGTTTGGACCCACATGATCCTAACTCGATGGGATAAATACTGGGACCAACCAAACCTGACCATGATGATGGATCTGTGTAAACAGATCCTGATTAAGTTTTGAATTACACAAAACCTGTTACTGTGGTTCTAACGTTTCTACTTAGTGTACAGATGTTAGCTATCGAAGAACACTGTCCAGTCGTGAGGAGAAAAGATAAAGTTCTCAACTGGTTTGATTTATCACTTAGACGACAGCTGGATTGGCAATGGAGACGTCCAAAGTTGAGTCAGTTGTTCGTAATTAAGCGGAGGTCAAATTAGATTAGAAGATGTGTTAAGCACAAAGAGAACTTGAACCAGCTGGAACATTAAGGAGAAGATGAACCAGCTGGAGCGCTAACAAGATATGGAATCAGCGATGATGACGTCAGCATGTCTAATTGAGGAAGCTGTGATCAGCAACGATGACGTGAGCATCACTGATTGGAAGAAATCAAGAATCAGCAACCATAACGTCAGCATTTCTATTGGAGAAAGCTGTAATCAGCAACTATGACGTCAGCATGTCTACTGGAGGAAGATATGAGCAGCAATGATGACGTCAGCAGTGATTTCATCACAATCAGCAGTCGACAAGAAGCGCAAGAGATATGTCGGCGATGATGACGTCAGCGATGACGTCATCACAATCAGAAGTGAGCTACAGTAGAACCAGTCGATGGTACTTGAAGTTGGAGATTGCAAAACGATGTCGTTTGGATAAATGGATACGACAGCGTTTTGCCTTCGTGCTAAGATTCAGTCGATGGTTTTGCGATGATAAAACCAGCAGGTACTTCTTCTAAGGAAAACCAGCAGGTAGCTACAGTGATCCAGACGATGAATTCAGCAGTAGTGCAAAGACAGAAGAAATAAGCTGTTGCGATTAAGATGTCAGCAGAAGATTAATCCAGTCACAAGCTACAGTATATCCAGTCGCAAGCTACAGTGCTTTGCATATCCAGTTGACAAGAATCCAGACGCAAAGAAGTTGAAGAATGAACCAGACGCTGGTAGATAAATACTAATCAGAAGTTGCGGGGATTTGGAACCAGACGCAGTAGTTGAAGACACAACCAGTAGCGAAGCAGTTGACGAATTATATTCTGAAGATTCACTAAAGCTGGATGTCAACTGCTGAGCTTATTTCAAATGTTGAAGACGACAACGTTGGGGAACCGTGGCGGATCCGGATCCCGTCTCCCGGCGAGGCAGCGGAAGAACAAAAATTAGGC
Organism: Dorcoceras hygrometricum; assembly: GCA_001598015.1. NCBI lineage: Eukaryota > Viridiplantae > Streptophyta > Magnoliopsida > Lamiales > Gesneriaceae > Dorcoceras > Dorcoceras hygrometricum. Next base: position 285,784 of record KQ989572.1, on the reverse strand, counting down.
CGGGAGACGATCAATACAATAAAATTCAAACACAATACGAACCATTCATAGGGTGTTTTCGTTGATTACCTTGCTGGAAACTCGTGCCTGGCTCCAACCGGAATTACAAGAACGCCGGCTCTGACCGGTAGGCGACGGTAGATTCGTCAATCAGGTCCACGACCGGAAACGATCTCCCTCCAATCAACCTGCACTAGAAGACTGATGGATTTTATCACCAACGGATTCTCCTCGAAAGGTTGGCCGGAGCAAGTCCGACGAGAGGGGCGGCGACGCGGCGGCGGCGGCGGCGGCGGCTATATTAGAGAGGAGGGGGCGGCGGCTTTTAGGAGCTCTAGGGTTAGGGTTGAAGTGTGTTATGCATTTTTGATTAAAGCCCCTAAGTCTACATTAATTAGACTAGTGATAAACTTGGACCGGCCCAACGGGCCCGGGTCCAACGAATGAACATTCGGTTCATCTCTATCACCGTGACTTCATCGTAACTCCGATCGCCGATCAGATCGGACCGATCGACTCAGTTTCCAAAACTGAATACTATGATCTGAAAAACCATTTTTCAGAACCCCAGTGCAAAATGACCGTTTTGCCCCTCAACAGCGGAAATCACGATTTGACCCCTGTTGACTCTTAGGAAGTCGCACTCCCCAAAATCCTCTTCCCATGCTCAACACATTGAGCTCAGTATCCGTGCGGAAATCTCAAATCCAGTACTTGTGTGACCCTCAATGGTTCAGGGATACAGCTAGCCGTGGGCCCACAACCATTGTGGCTCCGGAATCACAATTCCGGACTTGCCCATCGGATCATGGTAAGAGCGTCTAGCAACATCGCCCCATGATCCCCTAGGTATCACTGATAGTGCCTGCAAGAACCAGTTGGTCGTGGTTAGCGTACAGTACGGTCCTTTCAATTCATATATCCCGATCAGATCAACGACCGTTGGTAAATCGAGAGTCGCTAAAGATCCGATAGCTATGCGTACATCTTGGAGATCGAATAGTGACATCGCGAGTGTAACTAGGTAAACCCATTTACCTAAAACACTTCTAGTACTCTGGCCAGAGATTTATACACTATTATCCCCTCAGATAGCATAGGATATCCACGCATGTCTGCAAGCGGTGAATCCTCGACAACGATGCATCGACTCCTACATGGGGTCTCACCCAATCCCGCCGCCTAATGACCCCAAGTGAGTCGGAAAACGGGTCAAAGTGAGACGCCTATCATGTAGAGTCTCAATGACGTTTCGAGTCGTGAGGACTAATCAGTACAACCAAGACCTCGGACTTATCCACTCAACAAATGGTAACCACTTGGAAAGTCCGAACGAGGGTAGTTCGATAGATCACCAGATCACTATCTATCTGCATGCTCAGAAGATCACAATATTTCCTACCAATGAAACGTGGTACTTCGCATCGCAGATACTAGTCTCGAGCTCGAGCGACCTTATCCTCATTTTGACGGCCCAATCGACTAGGAACTAATTCAGAATACAAAGTGACTATTAGATGTATTTCATGATAGTCATCATACCCACTATCACATCCAACATACACTATAGTGCATTCTAGGTCTTTACTCAACGCAATTGTTAATCATCATACAACACAATGAAAGTAAAGAATGCCATAAATAAATTCAAATATCATATATAAAGATTGTCATATACAAGAGTCTATAAACCCACACGCCACAAGTTGGCTAGTTGGGAATCTACTCTAACAATCTCCCACTTGTCCTAAAGCCAACTACTCATCAGACGTAGTCCCATTGTTTCGCGATGTTTTTCAAACAAGGGTCCTGGTAAGGGCTTCGTAAGTGGATCAACAATGTTGTCCACAGAGGCGACTCTCTCAACTGCTATGTCATCTCTAGCCACAATATCCCGGATTATGTGGTATTTCCTCAGTATGTGTTTGGATCTTTGGTGAGACCTAGGCTCCTTTGCTTGCGCAATGGCACCCGTGTTGTCACAGTACACCGGGACTGGACCAACTCCATTAGGAATGATGCCCAACTCTTGGACGAAATTCCTTATCCAAACCGCCTCCTTAGCAGCAGCTGATGCTGCGATGTACTCAGCCTCAGTGGTTGAATCCGCGATGGTGTCTTGATTGGAACTCTTTCAAGAGACAGCACCATCATTGAGCATGAATACAAATCCAGATGTTGACTTCGAATCATCCACGTCACACTGGAAGCTAGAATCAGTGTAGCCTTCCAGTTTCAGTTCACCACCCCCATAGACCATGAACATATTCTTAGTCCTTCGTAAGTACTTAAGAATATCCTTCACAGCCTTCCAATGCGATTGGCCGGGGTTGGCCTGGTAGCGGCTCGTGACACTCAGAGCATATGCGACATCCGGTCTAGTCGAGATCATGCCATACATAATACTACCTATTGCCGAGGCATATGGCACACGTGTCATACTCTCTATCTCCTCATCAGTCCTCGGACACATAGACTTAGATAGAGTGACCCCGTGGCACATAGGTAGGTGTCCTCTCTTGGACTCTTCCATAGAGAACCTCTTAAGTATGGTATCGATGTAGGTGGCCTGGGTGAGTCCGAGCATCCGTTTTGATCTATCCTGATAGATCTGTATTCCAAGAATATAGGATGCTTCACCCATGTCCTTCATCTAAAATCTACTAGACAACCATACTTTAGTTGACTGCAGCATTCCTACATCATTCCCAATGAGTAGAATGTCATCAACATAAAGTACAAGGAATGTCACAGCGCTTTTAACTACCTTCTTATACACACGTGGCTCCTCGGGATTCTTGATGAAACCAAATTCCTTAATTATTTCATCGAATCTCAGGTTCCAACTCCTCGATGCTTGTTTGAGACCGTAGATCGATCTATGAAGCTTGCATACCTTATGCTCGCTTCCAACAGATGTGAAACCCTCAGGCTGCGTCATATAGATCTCTTCCTTAATGTTTCCATTAAGGAACGCAGTTTTCACATCCATTTGCCATATCTCATAGTCGTACCATGCGGCTATGGCAAGTAAGATTCTAATTGACTTGAACATTGCAACCGGTGAGAAGGTTTCATCATAGTCAACACCTTGCCTTTGAGTGTAACTTTCGCTACCAGTCGTGCCTTGTAGGTCATTACCTTACCATCAGGCCCAAGTTTCCTCTTGTATACCCATTTACACCCAATAGGAACAATTCCTTCGGGAGGATTAACAAGAGTCCAAACTTGGTTAGCATGCATTGAGTCAAACTCAGACTGCATTGCTTCAAGCCACAAATTAGAATCAGCATCGGAAATTGCCTCCTTGAAAGTTCTTGGATCAGATCCAACCTTGATCACCTTGATCATCTTCAAGGAGAAAACCATATCTCTCAGGAGCCCTAGGAACCCTTTCGGATCTCCTAGGTGCGACCATTTCTGGTATTGGCTCTGTAGGTGCAGGAGATTCACTTGGTACTTCAGTTGGTTCTCGAACCTCTTCGAGTTCTACTATTTTGCCCTTTCTATCAAGTAGAAATTCCCTTTCCATAAAGGTGGCATTCCTAGAAACAAACACTTTTGTTTCGCTGGGATAGTAGAAGTAGTATCCAATGGAATTTTTTGGATACCCAATGAAGTAGCATAAGATGGATCTCGTATCCAGCTTATCTCCCACTGTCTGCTTCACGTAAGCAGGACATCCCCAAATCCTCATGTATGAGTACTTGGGTGGTTTGCCCATCCATATCTCATATGGAGTCTTATACACTGCCTTGGTGTGGACATTGTTCAACAACATTACCACCGTTTCGAGCGCATAGCCCCAAAACAAGGTAGGAAGCTCAGTGAA
>KQ989572.1:196975-231035 GCA_001598015.1 Dorcoceras hygrometricum | reverse complement strand
GATATCGTCATTTGGACCCGGGCCCGTTGGACCGGCCCAAGTCCAACTTGAAGTCTATTTAATTAAGACTAAGTGACTTAATCAAACACACAATTACATCATTGTAACCCTAAACCTAAAATCAGCCGCCACCCTCCCTCTCCTCTCTCGACCACGCCGCCGCCGCCGCCGCCGCCCAACTTCGCCGGAATTTCGTTCCGGCCTAGTTTTTCGTGGAGAATCCGATCGTTCTGATCTCGTCAGGACTTCTAGTGCAGTTTGACGAAGGAGTCTCGAATCTGGTCGTGGACCGGATTGACGTAACTACCGCAATCAACCGAGAAGCGCCGGGTTCTTGAAACACCGGTTGGAGCCAGGCACAAGTGCCAGCGAGGTAACACGCCTGAAACACCCTATGTATGTGGATACATGTAGTTTTGATTATCGTATTGATCGCCTCCCGGTTCCACAATTTTGTTCTTCCGCTGCCTGACCGGGGGGCGGATCCGGATCCCCAACAATTTTATGAAAGATAATAAGGTGATTGCCTAGGTTTCTAGACCACTGAAGATTTACAAGAAGAGTTATCCTAGGTAACGCTCGGCAATCATGATTACGTGAGAATGAGTGCATGACTAGGGGGAATTTTTTTTTTAAAATTATGTGTCATTTTACGTGATTAGGTGTTATTTTATGCTTTATGTTGTGCATGACACTTTCTTAGAATTATTGAGTTCCGGACGCATGGACAATACTGGGGACGACCGAGGTGAATATTTATTTAAATTTTAAGCCCTCAGATTTTTAGGAGCCAAATTTATTATTTTAAGCAGTATTTTCCGAAAAATATGGATTTTATGTATAATTGTCGAGGGGAATCCGTTTTTCACCTATACAGGCTATTTTAATGAGCTCTGCTATATTTTAAAAATTAAAAGATTTATTATTACAAAAATTGGGAGTTCAAGGTTGAATTTGTGAGTTTTAAACAATATTTTAATTAGTGGGGGTTAATAATGTAAAAAACTCTTTATTTCCTAATTAATATCTTGGAGGGGTCTTTTGTAACACTACTCATTTTTCTTGCAACCATAATTTCGAAAACCTAGCATCCTCCCTACCTCACTCTAGCCGTCCCACTCCCTTTGGCAAGGCTCCATCCATTTCCAAAACTTTTACGTACGTAACCTAATTTCGGGGACGAAATTCCTATAAGGGGGGAGAGTTGTAACGCCCAGGAATCCTGATTACGTGAGAATGAGTGCATGACTAGGGGGAAATTGTGTTTAGAAAATTAAGTGTCATTTTACGTGATTAAGTGTTATTTTATGCTTCATGTTGTGCATGACAGTTTTTTTAGTAGGATTGAGTTCGGACGTGTGGACGAGACTGGGGATGACCGAGATGAAAATTATTTAAATTTTTAAGCCCTCAGATTTTTAGGACCAAAATTTATTATTTTAAGCAGCAGCTTCCGAAAAATATGGATTTTATGTATAATTGTTGAGGGGAACCCGTTTTTCACCTATATGGGCTGTTTTAATGGACTTTTATATATTTTAAAAAATGGGAGATTTAGTATTACGAAAATTAGGAGATAAAGGTTTGAATTGTGAGTTTTAATCAATATTTTAATTAGTGGGGGTTAATAAAGTAAAAAGCTCTTTTATTTCCTAATTAATATCTTGGAGGGGTCTTTTGTAACACTACTCATTTTTCTTGCAACCATAATTTCGAAAACCTAGCATCCTCCCTACCTCACTCTAGCCGTCCCACTCCCTTTGGCAAGGCTCCATCCATTTCTTTGTCAAAGTTTCTTGTAGATTTCAAAGGTTGATCGTCCCATCTCTTGTCCTCCGCTCCGGTAACGCTTAGACTGCATATTTCTTGAAAAAGGCAAGTTCTAGCTTCCTTTTTGTCACTATTTAAATCATAATATGCTTTTTTAAAAAAATTATTTCATTATTTGTATGTGAATTTATTAGATCTACGTTTATTGTTTACCACTAATGCATGCATCACGATTTTTAACCCGCATTTGAATTGTTTCTTGTGAAGCTTCGATCACGGGCGGTTCATAGAGCTGAGGTTTGGTCTAAGGGTGGTCCAGGTAGTTATTCATCGATTTCAGATCACGTGGGTCAAAAAATGGAGTGATTTGGTCAAGGAACGAATTATTTATGAATTTTATGATCAGCACGTGTCCTGGCTTGTCGTCTGTGGTTTGTGTGGTCAAGGTTGATTGAAGGAGATATCCCATTGAGTTAGAATTAATCAGGTCCAAACGGTGAGCGATTTGGTCAAGGAACGAATTAGTTATGAATTTTATGGCTAGCACGTGTCCTGATTGCAGTCTGTGCACGAGCAGTGTCACTATGAGCATCGGGTTGGTCGCGTCTTGAATCGTTTTTGCGTCATGTTTGTTCCAGTGAGTCTTACATTATACTAGGGTGATGTTGGTTGAAACAAGGAGTGATTCGGTTAACAATTAGATTTTTAATGATTTTTACCGTTTTGTCGGTCGAGATGAGCCTCGTCGGGTCATTTTTGTGAAAACTGAGATTTCGAGTCCTAGGGGCTGCCAAAGTTCGTGGATGACTTTATTTGATTTTTTAAGCATATTTTAAGATGTTTTCCATCATTTTTTGAATTTATTGGCTTTATGATATTTTTGGTTAATGAGACTTTTATTTTGTCAAATTTTAATGTTTGATTTTAAAGTGAAGGACTGAGTATTTTATAAATTTTTAAAGTTTAATTTTAAAATTTAATGGGTCAAGTAATGTTTAGGGTTAATGTCAGGCCCAGTGCACAGAGATTTACCACGCAATAAACAATAGCAGAAGAATTTATAAAGTGGCTAAAATTTTTCGCTTTGGCATGATTTAAAAAATCATACATTAAAATACAATGATATTCAAAATATTGGTTTTACAACGACCGAAAACCAACAACAGCAGATACTATAACAAATACAAACATCGTATGACTCCCTAACAGGGTACAACCCAATTCAGCAATAGAACATCACATCCTCACATGGTATTCCTTGGAGATTCCCTACTGCCTAATATAAATAATATACATAACTGAGACACTCTATACACCTCTCAGGGAACCACCATCTGGCCATCTCCACGACTAGCTGAGAAACCTGGATAACCTGAACAGCACACAGGCAAACAAAACAATCCAGCCCCAGAGGGACAGGGGCAAACCCAAGTACGGAGAGCAACAAAATACAGCATGCAGATAGAGCAAGATATAAATGCGATGCCATGCATGAGAACAGGGAGCTCAAAGGATCCAAAGGACTGCTCACAACTGAATACCAAAACTGGACGTGGTCAACGAATGTGTGAGAGAATGGGAGTTACCCAGACGCTCGATCACACATGGTACTAACCACAAACAGATTACAAGGATGGCCGCAACTCATGTGAGAGAATGGGAGCTACCCAGGCGCTCAATCACACGAAATACCAACAGAAGCTAGAACAGAAAGGCCACAACGCATGAGAGAGAATGGGAGCTACCCAGGTGCTCAATCACACGCACCCTGTCAACAAGGATTAGCTCAACAGCAGACAACAACAAATCAGAGGTTCTCACAGCAGGATGTTAACAAAGGCTCGCAAAGGAATGACCAGAATATCATGACATGAGTGTATGCACAATAACAGCTTGCAAGATAACACACACAAATAGGTGCAAGCAACAGCACAGGAACAACAGCATACACACTGCTAAACATAACAGCACACGCTCATTTATACACAAGTCCATCTCAAAGCTGCAATTATAAAGCTCACATCCGTACCTTCGCTTTTTGAGCTACAATTACCACAACAAAGTCCCGAGCAACTCAAATCTGAAACCTGCTAAGCCAACAACAACGACAATACTCAGGGAAAGTATTCACGGAAACTCTAACTGGGAGCTATGAGCTCAACCAGCTCTATTCAACCTTCCTAACACAACAGCTAGCTCTAAACGAAGCGCAAGGCAGAATCTTATACTTACTCAAAGCACTACATGAGCAGAAGAACCAAATCTGCCAGTCCACAAACAACGATGCACTGTAGATTCTTTGCGTTCTCTCTCCAAGCTAACTCAAGTCTTTGAAAGTGGTATAGGAAGAAGCTCCTTGGCAAGAGGAATCCAGCGCTACCACTCTTGCTCCAATGTGAGTCTTCTATCGCCGGCAATTGGAGAAGATAAGCTTCTGCGAACAGTAACTAGGGTATCTCGACAGAAGAGAGTTCGATGTCGGGAGAAGATATATTTTCTAAGTGTCGGAAATAATTGCGAGACTACAATCAAAGTTCTCTATATAAACAACTTAAGTTTCCCAAATATGATGAACAATAACCACCGACAACACTGGCTCAAAGCTGATACCCACTCTGATCTGAGTACCACTCCAGATCTGGACCATACACTAAACCAACGCGCTACTACCAAACTACGTCGCACCACAATCCAACTAATTCATACATGTGTCTCTCTAAACGGCATCGCATCGCTCCTAACCAAAACACTCAGATTCGAATGACCAGATCTGACACCAGAACTGACCAGCATTCACTAATACCCAAAACGACATCGCACTGCCTTTCGGTCTAGACAACCCAAAACCGGTCCACACCAACCATCGAACCAGGTCGGTTCACTCATCGCTAACAACTTACGCATCCCAAATCTGGTTTCCTCCAAACGACGGAATTTCACAACCCGCGCATGATATTCAACCAGCATTCCCAGCATGGATTACGATAACCAGATTTGACCACCAACGCTGATTACCATCGACCAGCACCAAAGCCGAAGTCACCGACCAGTACTTATCAACTCCCAAAATCTGTCTACTACTACGCAGAACTCTACAACTGTCCAGAGATGATTCCCATACACAAATATTGAGACCCAATACGCTCATCAAGCATACCAGCTCAGAGCTGGCCTCTACCAGATCTGTTCTCGCCAAATCTGGTCTATACCAAACCCGATTAATTAACTTAATTAATCCACATATCCTTAGGATTTTGTCCTTGAAATAAAATAACAACTCTAGAATGAACAAAAACACAACAAAACAACCAATACTGGGAAAAGCACGCTACACACAAAACAACAAGCAACCTCTAACACGCAACAAGAGGCTACTAACCAAGAGTTCAAGATAACTGGGCAAAATACCAACAAGCAAACTTGGTATTGGAGTTAATGCAAGATCTACTCAAACAGATGAGGCCATTCACGTTGCATTTTCTCCTTTAACTCCCACGTAGCTTTTCTGTACCATGCTTGCTCCACTGGACCATCACCAAAGGAATGATTTTGTTCCTGAGCTGTTTCTCCTTCCTGTCCAGAATCTACAAGGGATATTCAACATAAATCAAAGTTCGATCCAGCTCCACCTCGTCAGTTCTCAACACATGAGAAGGATCTGGCTCATCCTTACTCAACATAGACACATGAAACACATCATGCAATGAGGACAGATCTGGTGGCAGTAACAAGCGATAAGCCAAAGGACCGATCCTCTCCACAATCTCCTAAGGTCCAACATAACGAGGAGCTAACTTACCCTTGAGACCAAATCTCATCACACTTATGAAAGGATAAAATTTCAAGAAAACCATATATCCAACCTGAAATTGCAAAGGCCTACGCTGCGATAGCATAACTAGTTTGGCGGTCTTGCGCAGCTTTCATATGTTGCCTAATCAGATCAACTTGATCTCTCATATGCTGCACAAATTCTGGAGAAGACATCTGCTTCTCCCCGACTTCTTCCCAACAGATTGGCGATCTGCACTTTCTACCATACAATGCCTCAAATGGTGCCATTCCAATTGTCACCTGGTAGCTATTATTATAAGAAAAATCAACTGAAGATAACGAATCTTGACAGATACCACTGAAATCCATCATAACAGCTCTCAACATATCCTCCAAAGTCTGGATAGTCTTCTCAGATTGGCCATCGGTTTGGGGATGATAAGCTGTACTAATAGCCAATATGGTGCCCAAAACTGTTTGCAGACTCTTCAAATCTTGAAATAAACCTCGGATATTGATCTGAAACAATGGACATAGGCACACCATGCAATCGCAACACGAAAACTATGTACAGTCTCACCATTATCTTCAAAGAATTTGTCATATTGTAGGGAATGAAGTGAGTTGACTTCACAAGTCTGTCTATAACAACCCACATAACATCACAACCTCTGCTGGAATGAGGCAAATGCATTACGAAATCCATATCCACGTGCTCCCAATTCCATTGGGAACCTCTAAACTCTGTAATAGACCACCAGGCTCATCCTCTCTGCCTTAACTTGCTGACAATTCAGACAACGAGCGACAAAACCAGCAAAATCGCTCTTCAGACCTGCAACCAGTAGTGCGGGTTCAAGGCATGGTACATCTTCCTTGCACAAGAATGGACACTATGTCTACTACAGTGTGCTTCTCTCAAGATCTCCTCCTTCAAATCAATCAGATTTGGCACTACCAACCTGCCACTAAATCTCAACCAACCATCAGATGAAACAGAATAATCTTCCAACTATCCAGCTCTAACCTTCAACTTCAGCTCATGGATATATGGGTCTGTTCTCTGAGCTGCTCTAATATTCGCAACAATATGTGGCTCCACTTGAAAAGAATACACCACAACATAATCATCACCTAGGTAGAAATCAGCTCATGGATATATGGGTCTGTTCTCTGAGCTGCTCTAATATTCGCAACAATATGTGGCTCCACTTGAAAAGAATACACCACAACATAATCATCACCTAGGTAGAAATGCCAACTAGTAGTGCTTAGATGCTCATAAACCTTCGAAATCTACAACGAAGCAAGCATAGACACTTGAGCCTTTCTGCTCAATGCATCAGCAACTACATTCACTTTCCCAGGTTTATATGGGATCTCACAATCAAAATCCTTAAGCAACTCCATCCATCTACGCTATCTCATGTTCAAATCTGATTGAGAGAAAAGATACTGAAGAATCTTGTGGTCTGTATACACCACAAACTGCTCACCATATCGATAGTGGCGCCAAATATTCAAGGCAAAGACCACTGCTGCCAATTACAAATCATGAATTGGCTATCGAGTCTCATTGGGTTTCAACTTACGAGAGGAATATGCAATGACTCAACCATTCTGCATCAAAGAACAACCCAATCCATTTAGAGAAGCATCTGAACAAACCACAAAACCACCTGAACACGAAGGTAAAGCTAACAATGGTGCTGTAGATAGCTTATCTTTGAGCAATTGGAAAATATTTTCGCATTATTCTATACAGACAAATCTTTCGTCTTTCTGGGTCAACTGTGTCATAGGTTTAGCTATACTAGAAAATCCCTCAATGAAGCGGCGATATAGCTAGCCAATCCCAAAAAGCAACGAATCTCTGAAACATTCTTGGAATGTTCCCAGTTCACGACAGTATCTACCTTACTGGGATCAACAGACAATCCATCGGCTGAAATGACATGACCCAGAAATACTGCTCTATCCAACCAAAACTCGCATTTGGAGAAATTAGCATATAGCTGCGAGTCTCGTAGAGTTTGGAGAACCAACCTCAAATTCTCTTTGTGCTGCATCGGAGTCTTCGTGTACACCAATATATCATCGATGAAAACAATCACAAACTGATTGATGAATTCTCGAAAGACTCGGTTCATCAAATCCATGAAAACTGCAGGGGCATTCGTCAAACCAAAAGGCATAACCAAAAACTCATAATTCCCATACCTCGTACGAAATGCAGTTTTTGCAACATATTACTCTCGAATTCGCAACTGATGGTACCCCGAACGTAGATCGATCTTCGAATACACTACTGAACCTTGAAGATGATCAAAAAAATCATCGATCCTCATTAAAGGGTACTTGTTCTTCACGGTAGCCTTATTAAGTTGCCGAAAATCAATACACATCCTCATTGAACCATCCTTCTTCTTCACAAACAAGATAGGATCTCCCCACGGTGACATACTCGGTCGAATAAAATCTTTCTCCAACAAATTGCTGAGCTGTACCTTAAGCTCCCTCAACTCAGCTGGTGCTAAATGATAAGGGGTTCGCGAGATAGGAGCCGTACCAGGTACCAACTCAATGCTGAAGTCGATCTCCCTTCTCGGAGGAAAGCCATGAATCTCCTCCGGAAACACGTCAGGGAAATCTCGAGCAACGGGGATGTCACTAAGCTCCACACACGATGAAAAGGATGCGTCCAAAGCATAGATCATAAATCCAGCATTCTTCAATGACATAAGGCTAAACATCTCAATCGCAGAGATCAACAGAATATTTGATTGGGAATCGAGGCCGTAGAAGTTCCACTTATCTCCAGACTAGGGCCAAAAATGCACAATACCATGGAAACAGTCCATGGTCGCCCTAAACTAGACAGCAAGTCCATTCCCACAATGCAATCGAAATCCCACATCACTATACATATCAGTTTTGCTACCAACACATTCTCACCAAACCTAAGAATGCCATTCTACAAAATCTGTCGGGAGAACAGGCTCGCGTCGGCAGGAGTCGCAACAGAAACAACATCACACAAAGAAGTGGTATGCAAACCATGCTCGATCACAAATGCATCAACTATAAACGAATGTGATGCTCCAGTATCAAACATACACGTGCAGGAAAATCAAAGACAGTACAATCAACAGAAACAACATCACACAAAGAAGTGGTATGCAAACCATGCTCGATCACAAATGCATCAACTATAAACGAATGTGATGCTCCAGTATCAAACAATACACGTGCAGGAAAATCAAAGACAGTACAATTACCTACAAGCACTCCTCCTAGAATGCCTTCCGCTTTCTCCCTCATCATGGCATTCATCCGGGAATGCTGAGGTCCTGAGAACTGGGGCTGGGAAGACTGTCTAAATCGCGAAGGACCAGGCTGATGGAATGGCCTATACTGAGTCTCCGCTACCCTCGGCTGTGGAACAGGAAAAGAACGACTTCTAGATGATCCACCAGAATGACCTTGAGGTGGGGCTGTAGTGTGCAGAGATCCAGCCAATGGACACACTCTTGCAAAATTTCCATATTGCCCACAAATGTTGCAAACACCCTGAACTCCTGTACACTTCGTCGAGGGGTGACTGCCTCCCCATTGGGCACAAAAGGTATCCCTAGGACTACTATGTTAGAGTAGATGCCCAACTAGCCAACTTGTAGCGTGTGGGTTTTATTGACTCTTGTACATGACAATCTTTATTTATGAAATTCGCTTTTATTTATGGCATTCTTTATCTTCATTATGATTATAATGTTAACAATTGTGTTGGATAAAGACCTAGAATGCACCATAGTGTATGTTAGATGTGATAGTGGATATGATGGCTATCATGAAACACATCTAATAGTCACTGTGTATTCTGAATTCGTTCCTAGTCGATTGGGCCGTAAAAATGAGGATAAGGCCGCCCGAGCTTGAGACTAGCATCTGCGATGTGAAGTACCATGTTTCATTGGTAGGGAACTTTGTGATGTTCTGAGCATGCAGATGGATAGTGACCTGGTGATCTATCGAACTACCCTCGTTCGGACTTTTCAAGTGGTTACAATTTGTCGAGTGGATAAGTCCGAGGTCTTGGTTGTACTGATTAGTACTCACTACTCGAAACGTCATTGAGACTCTACATGATAGGCGCCTCACTTTGACCCGTTTGCCGACTCATTTGGGGTCATTAGGCGCCGGGATTGGGTGAGGTCCCGATGCATGTAGGGGTCGATGCTTCGTTGTCGAGGATTCACCGCTCGCTTTCATGCGTGGATATCCTATGCTATCTGAGGAGACAATAGTGTATGAATCTCTGGCCAGAGTACTGGATGTGTTTTAGATAAATGGGTTTGCCTAGTAACACTCACGATGTCACTATTCTATCACCAAGATGTATGCATAGTCATCGGATCTTTAGCGACTCTCGATTTACCAATGGTCGTTGATCTGATCGGGATATATTTGTTGAAAGAACCATAGTGTACGCTAACCACGACCAACTTGTTTTTGCAGGAACTATCAATGATACCTAGGGGATCATGGGGCGATGTTGCTAGGCGCTTTACCATGATCCGATGGGCAAGTCTGAAATTATGATTTCGGAGTCACAATGGTTGTGGGCCCACAGCTAGCTGTATCCCTGAACCATTGAGGGTCACACAAGTACTGGATTCATGATTCCCGCACGGAAACTGAGCTCAATTTTTGAGCATAGGACGAGGATTTTGGGGAGTGCGACTTCCTAAAAGTCAACAGGGGTAAAATTGTGATTTCCTGAAGTTGAGGGGCTAAACTGCTATTTTGGGCTAGATAATCTGAAAAATTATTTTTCACATCATAACATTCAGTTTGGAAATTGAGTCGATTGGTCCGATCTGATCGTCGGTCGGAGTTATGATGAAACCGCAGTGATTTAAATGAACCGAATGTTCATATGACCTGGGCCTGACCCAAGTCCAATGGGCCGGTTCAAGCCCCTCATAGGTCTATATGTTGATATGACCTAGGGATTTAATCAAAACACTAGAACACAACCGTACACCTAAAAAAATCGGCCGCCCCTCCTCTCCCAAACCTCACGCCGCCGCCGGCCACCTCAAAGCGCCGCCGTCGCCGCCACCCCGCCGCCTGCCGCCGGTGACTTCGTGATCGGACTTGTTTCGATCAACGTGACGAGGAGAATCCGTTCGTGCTAAAATCCGTCAGATCTTCTAGTGCAGACTAACGGAGGAATCACGTTTCCGGTCATGGACCTTATTAGACAATCTACCGCCGCCTACATTTCAAGAGCCAGAATTCCCTGTGAATCTGGTTGGAGCCAGGCGCCTAGACGCCAGCAAGGTAACAATCGATAAACATCCTATGAATGGTTTATTGATTAGTTTTAATATATTGAACGTATCTCGAGGCAAAATTTTAACTTCCGCTGTGCCCCTGGGAAACGGGATCCGGATCCGCCATTGCCGACAACATACTACTATTGCTCCTGCACGAGACAGAAGAACTAGAACACTACTTCTTATTGAACTGATAGCCACGAAGCCTAAACCTATGGCGCCCAGACTGTTGCGCTGACTGCTGGGGCTGCTGTTGAGATGACTTGGGAAACTAGGGATGTTGCACCCCTGGAACATTGGGACGTGAACCTTGCACCACTGAGGTGAACCCGAGACCTGCAGTTTCGTAGCCCTTCCTCGATGTCCATTGCCTTGATTACCGCGTCTGCATAACTGGTAGGCGAACTCGCCAACACCAAGGAATACAAATCCTCATTTAGCCCTTCCAAGAACCGGTTCCTCTTCGCCCTCTCTCGACAGACACATGAGGAACGTAGGCAATAAGAGAAGAAAACCTTCGAGCATACTCACCCACAGACATGGTTCCCTAAACAAAATTATCAAACTCTCGCTCCCGGGCATTGACATAAGACTCCGAACATACTCCTGACGGAACTCCGTACAGAAACTATCCCAAGTAATCCCCGCACCAGTCTCCTCAAGCATATGTGAAGCACCTCTCCACCATCGCTCTGCATTCTTCCTCAGCTGAAAAGTCGCCAAACTCAATCTGCGCTCATCATCATAGCGCACTCTATCAAACAGTCCGGTAATATGCTGCAGCCAGGACTCAGCATCGAAACTACTCTCTTAACCATCGAAAGTCTGAGGATTCGTACACTGAAACCTCACCATGATTAGTTCCATCTCATCCACACGAGCTTCCAGCACATCAACCTCATCGTCAACCTGCCTAGCACGTCTACGAACAAGAGCACTACGCTGAATCTCCTCATTCTTGCCCTCAGATTCTGTCGGAACCTGTCTGGTATCTCTACCCATACGTCTAGGCGGCATCTAGGCAAACACTAATACAGTAAGATCACACAGCAATTATATCACATAGTCAAGCACATGCAACAAGCAACAAGGTGCCGAGACTCAAGTGTGATCAAAAAATTCGAGCTTATCAGTTTAAGCTATGATACCAAAAATGTCAGGCCCGATGCACAATACAGAGTTTTACCACACAATAAAGAATAGCGGAACTATTTAATAAGTGGCTAAAATTTTTCACTTTGGCCTGACTTAGAAAATCATACTTTAAAATACAAAGATATTCAAAATATTGGTTTCACAACAACCGAAAACCAACAACAGTAGATACAATAAAAAATACAAACTTCGTATGACTCCCTAAAAGGGTACATCCCAATTCAGCAATAGAACATCACATCCTCACAGGGTATTCCTTAGAGACTTCTCTAATGCATAATATAAATGGTATACATAACTGGGACACTGTAATGACTCCCTAAAAGGGTACATCCCAATTCAGCAATAGAACATCACATCCTCACAGGGTATTCCTTAGAGACTTCTCTAATGCATAATATAAATGGTATACATAACTGGGACACTGTATCCACCTCTCGGGGCACCACCAGCTGGGACATCTCCACGACTAGCTGAGAAACCTGGATAACCTGAACAACACACAGGCAAACAAAACAACCCAGCCCCAGAGGGACATGGGTCAAATCCCAGTACGGAGAGCAACAAAATACAACATGCAGATAGAGCAAGATATAAATGCTATGCGATGCATGAGAACAGGGAGCTCAAAGGATCCAAAGGATTGCTCACAGCTGAATACCAATACTGGAAGTGGTCACCGAATGTGTGAGAGAATGGGAGTTACCCAGGCGCTCGATCACACAAGGTACTAACCACATACAAATTACAGGGATGGCTGCAACTCATGTGAGAGAATTGGAGCTACCCAGGCGCTCTATCACACTAAATACCAGCACAAGCTAGAACAGAAAGGCCACAACGCATGTGAGAGAATGGGAGCTACCCAGGCGCTTAATCACACGTAACCTGTCAACAAGGATTAGCTCAACAGCAGACAACAACAGCTCAGAGGTTCTCACAGCAGGCTGTTAACAAAGGCTCGCAAAGGAATGAGCAGAACATCATTACATAAGTGTATGCACAATAACATCTTGCAAGATAACACACACAATGCAAGAAACAGCACATGAACAACAGCATACACACTGCTCAACATAACGGCGCACGCTCATTTATACACAAGTCCATCTCAAAGCTTAAACTATAAGCTCACATCCATACCTTCACTTTCTGAGCTACAATTACCACAACAAAGTCCCGAGCAACTCAAATCTAAAACATGCTAAGACAACAAAAACGACAATACTCAGGGACAGTACGCACAGAAACTCTAACTGGGAGCTACGAGCTCAACCAGCTCTATTCTACCTTCCTAACATAACAGCAGGCTCTAAACGAAGCGCAAGGTAGAATTTTGTACTTACTCGAAGCACTACCTGAGCAGAAGAACCAAATCTTCCAGTCCGCGAACAACGACGCACTGTAGCTTCTTTGCGTTCTCTCTCCAAGCTAACTCAAGTCTTCAAAAAAAGGTATAGGAAGAAGCGCCTTGGCAAGAGGAATCCAATGCTACCACTCTTGCTCCAATGTGAGTCTTCTACCGCAGACAATTGGAGAAGATAAGCTTCAGTGAACAATAACTAGGGTTCTCGACAGAAGAGAGTTCGATGTCGGGAGAAGATATATTTTCTAAGTGTCGGAAAATAATTGCGAGACTACAATCAAAGTTCTCTATATAAACAACTTAAGTTTCCCAAATCTGATGAACAGTAACCACCGACAACACTGGCTCAAAGCTGATACCCACACAGATCTGAGTACCACTCCAGATGTGGACCATACGCTAAACCAACGCGCTACTACTAAACTACGTCGCACCACAATCCAACAAATTCATACACGTGTCTCTCTAAACGGCATCGCATCGCTCCTAACCAAAACACTCAGATTCGAATGACCAGATCTGACACCAGCACTGACCAGCATTCACTGATACCCAAAACGACATCGCAATGCCTTTCGGTCTAGACAACCCAAAACCGGTCCACACCAACCCTCTAACCAGGTCGGTTCACTCATCGCGAACAACTTATGTGAGACCTGGATTCGTAATCAAGATTTAATTGTTGGATTGTATCGACTTTTAGAGATTTCTGGTGATTTAGATCTCTGTTTGTAAGTTTGGTTTGCATTTTCGGGTCTGTAGTAGCATTTGGAGCAATTCTGGGAATTTTTCTTTTTTTTGAGATTTTGGGCGAAAGCTGGATTTGTGGTAAGAGCTGGTCATTTTGGTGAATCCAGTCGTAGCGTGTTTTGGCACGAGATTCCTAAACGCCGTCGTTTTAGTGAAAGCTGGATGCATTTGTGTTAAGTGAGAGCTGGTAGTGTGTTGTATCCAGCCGTTGCATTTGTGTATTTGGCAATAATGGCAAAACGACAACATTTGGATTAGTTGGAGCGACGTCGTGTTGGTGTAGCGCTATCGAGAGATCTGGTCGCCTGAGTTCCTGGTGGTTGTTCAGTCGAAGCAGATGTCAACGCGGGTCAAAATCACTGTAGCACGAGAAGGAAACGTCGTCGTTTGGATGTTGCGGCTGGTTGTCCAGCTGTGAGAGATTTGGTCGCTACTGTAGCTTGCAGCTGGTATTGCACGAGAGCTAGCGACTGGATGACGTCAGTTGTGCGACGCCGTTTTATTAAGTTGGAACGTAGCGTTTTGATGCAACGTATGGTATCAGCTTTTGAATGTTGGATAATCCAGCTTTTGGATTTGAGAACCAGCCGATGGTTTTAAGTGACCAGCTGGTGGCAGATTTGATGACGTGTGCGGCGCGACGTCGTTTTGATAAGTCGCTACGACATCGTTTTGAGTTGCGTTGTTTGAGATTTCAGCAGCTGGTTTCGTTGCACCTGCTGGTTGTATTTGTTGTTGGTGCCTGCTGGTTATGTCGGTGGTCAATTTAACCAGCTTTTGCGGGATTTATATAAGAAAGACTTGGTATTAGATTTGAGATACCAGATTCCATACTTAGAATATATTCCTCGATTGTGTTCTTCGCTTTGAACCCTAGGTTACTGTTCACCGTATCTTTTCTCCGGAAATTCCCATCGTTTCCGGCCGTTGTTTGATACGTGCGAGGTAGCGTTGGACTCCTCTTGGGAAGCTCTATCATTCCATACCACTTTTGGAGGCTGTGGTTGGCTAGTTGAGGAACGCGAAGTTGCTGCCCTGTTGTGCGTTTTGTAGTGCAGGTAGAACTTCGTTTCCTTTTGATGAGATCTTGTTCCTAGCCTTGGTTTAAGCTTCCAGTAAGTTGTTTTGTTAGTAATTGCGTTGGTTGAGCGTGGCTCCCAGCCGCGAGCTTCTGTAATTGGCCGTGAGTTTTGTGCAGCTTTTGAGATCTGTGTGTTGTGTATTTAGCAGGTTTCTATCCAGATCTCTCGGGCCTGTTTTGTAGTAATTGTTGCACAAAAGTATAAGTTACGGATCTGAGCTTGATATTGCTGGGAATTGGCGTGAGATTGAATTCTAGATGGCTGTTGTGCATTGATGAGGATGTTGCTGTGTGCATACATGTTTTCTGTTGATCGTTTAGCTGCCCTGTTATGCATACACGCATTTCCCATATTGCATTCATATTGTTATTGCAGCCATTGTTCGTATCTTGTATTGCTGTTGTTGATTCTTACCAGGATGTGAGGGCGAGCGGCAATACCGCACTATCATCTCCCTGCTGGGATCGTTAGCCACCATGCGCCGAGTGGTTAACTACCAAGTTCATGGCCGACGCAACGGCATGTTGAGTTGTTTGATGCATCTGGTATTCGGGTGTTGTATCACGGCTAGTGGCTCATTACCACACCGTGAACACACTCCGTGGCCACTGTTGTTGCAAATTCTTGGAGCTGTGCTTGAGTTTCTTAGCTCCCTTGTTGGTTGAGCCTTCCGTTGTTACCCGGTGTCTCATGCATAGCATCTGCATTTTATCTTATGCATTCTTTTAGCTATATCTGTCGCTCTCCGTACTGGGGTTTGACCCCATGTCCCTCTGGGGCTTGGTTTGTTTCCTTGTTTGTGTTGTTTTTAGGGAACCCAAGTTTTACAGCTGCTCGTGGTTTTAACCCAGCTGGTGGTGCCCCAGGAGGTGGTTAGCGTGTCCGAGTTGTGTATAGCATACTTATATATATATGTATCAGTTAGCCAGGGGGATGCCCTATGCTTTGTTATTGTATCCAGTAGTTGGAGTCTAATACATGTTTTGGTTGTTATATGCTATACTGTTGTTGTTTTTACGTACTGGGATATATTTTGAGTATCGCATTATTTTAAATTATATTGTTTTAAACCGTCAGGCCAAAAGCGAAAATTTAACCCGCTTTTTGATAGCTTACGCATGTGTTTGTATGATTTTACTCTGTTTAGAGCACGAGGCCTGACATTTTTGGTATCAGAGCTTAAGCTGGGATAAGCTCAATTCCTTTGATCACACTCGAGTGTAGGCACAGTGTTGTGTGTTACGTGTGCTTGACTATGTGACTACGTTTAACCCGCTTTTTGATAGCTTACGCATGTGTTTGTATGATTTTACTCTGTTTAGAGCACGAGGCCTGACATTTTTGGTATCAGAGCTTAAGCTGGGATAAGCTCAATTCCTTTGATCACACTCGAGTGTAGGCACAGTGTTGTGTGTTACGTGTGCTTGACTATGTGACTACGTGCTGCATATTTCTATGTTATATGCTATCTATGACGTATCTGTTCTGTTTTGCTTGATCTTGTTGAGTGTTTTTTTAGATGCCGCCTAGACGTCGTGGTAGAGGTAGGGGCAGTTTGAGGAATCAGCAGGACAGAACGAGGATAGGCGTAGTGCTCGCAGTCGGACTCGTGTTAGTGATGAGGAGGAAGTTGGTGACTTGCCTCCCCCGGTGGAGCGGATGGACGTAGAGATCGCTCGGTTTCAGAGGATGAACCCTCCAGTCTTCAATGGTGATGAGCCCAGTGAGGATGCAGACTCGTGGCTCCGGAACGTCAACTTTATTTTCGATCGATGTCAGTATGATGATGAGCTCCGTTTGAGTTTTTCTTCTGCTTAGGAAGGCCGCAGAGCGCTGGTGGCGAGGCGCTTCTAGTACTTTGGAGGAGACCGATGTCGGGATTTCTTGGAACAGTTTTTGCGAGACCTTCCGGCAGGAGTATGTACCCGAGTCTTATTTGAATGCCCGGGAGCGGGAGTTTGACCATCTGGAACAGGGTTCCATGACTGTTCGAGAGTATTCTAGGAAGTTCTCTTCTCTGTTGGCGTACGTTCCCCATGTTTCTGGTCTGGAGAGGGCCAAGCGGACTCGATTTCTTGAGGGCTTGAATGAAGAGTTGTATCAGATGGTTTTGACTAGTAAGCCCAAGACTTACGCTGAGGCTGTGGACAGTGCCATTGACATTGAGGAAGGTTTGCGTAGCCATCGTGATCGTCGGCAACAGGCACCGCAGGGTGGTCGTCCTGCTATTCAGGGAGCACAGTCTTCTCAGTCCTCCCAGTCAGCCTATCAACCCCAGTAGCAGCAGCAGCCACAGGTGGCGCAGCAGTCTGGCCGTCAGAAATTTTGACCCCGAGGTCAGCAATTCAAGAAGAATTCGGGTTCTGGCTCTTCTAGTTCGGGCAGCTCGAGTAGCAGTGGTTCTCGGGCTGACTTTTGTGGCTTTTGTGGTGGAAAGCATCCGTCCACGCAGTGTGTTGGTGTGCAGGGTTCCTGCAACCTTTGTGGTCAGTACGGGCATTTTGCGAGAGTGTGTCCGTCAGCTGGATCACAGCAGACCGCGGCCCAGCCTCAGGGTCGTGGAGGTCAGTCTAGGGGCCGTTCTCAGCAGTTTCAGCAGCCCCGTTTGGGTGAGACTAAGTTTAGGCCGTTTCAGCAGCCTGGCCCTTCGCGCTTTGGGCAGTCGTCTCAGCCTTTCTTCTCAGGACCCCAGCATGCTCAGTTAACGCCATTACGAGGGAGCAGGCCGAGGAGACACCGAGACGGGTGATTGGAGGTACATGTCTTGTCTTTGACTTTACTGCTCGTGTGTTGTTTAACACCGGTGCATCGCATTCGTTTATTTCTGATTCGTTTGTTGTTGAGCATGGTCTATGTACCATCCCTTTGCGCGATGTCGTTTCTGTTTCTACCCCTGGTGGTGTGAGCATGTTCTCCCAGTAGGTTTTTTTGGATGGCGTGTTGCGGTTTGGTGAGCATGTCCTGTTAACGAACTTGATCCGTTTGATGCTTTTGGATTTTGATTGCATAGTTGGGATGGATGTGATGTCCAAATATATGGCCTCCATGGATTGCTTTCATGGAATTGTGCGTTTTAGGCCTATGTCTGGCGAGAAGTGGAACTTCTACGGCCAGGATTCTAGATCGAAGATCCCGTTGGTCTCAGAGATGGAGATGTTTAGCTTGTTGTCTTTGGGGAATGCTGGCTTTATGATCTACGCTTTGGATGCGTCTTCTTCTTCTCGCGTTCAGCTTAGCGATGTTCTCGTGGTGCGACATTTCCCGGATGTGTTCCCGGAGGAGATTCCTGGTTTTCCTCCGAGGTGGGAGATCGACTTCGGCATAGAGCTGGTGCCTGGCACAACTCCGATTTCGCGTGCTCCTTATCGTCAAGCGCCTGCGGAGTTTAGAGAACTCAAGGTGCAGTTAGATGATTTGATGGAGAAAGGTTTTATTCGTCCTAGTATGTCACCTTGGGGAGCTCCCATTGTAACGACCCGTACTTTTCTTAGTGGAATTTATAAGTTTTGGGGTTCGAATGAAAGTCTTAAAATTTTCAAACATCGAACTAATGGATCGTTAATATCTTTCTGGACTGAGGTGATAAAAATATTCCAATTCACGATGTGAATAAGAATCAAATGTTACAATGGAAAAGCGCGGAAACTATAAATCTGATAAATCACACAAAATGGTTCATATTCTTCCATAACGAAGTCTGAAACCGATTTATACAAAATAACTAAACAAGAAATCTGTCATGGTGTAAAACGACAGCAAAAGGTTCTGTACAATACTATGTAATCCAAAAAGGAACCATGAAATCTGGAACAGAAAGAAAAACGCTGAAGTCTGGTGTCCACGATAAACACTTCCTTCCCTTCTGTTCAGTTCCCTCCAGCTCCTAACTGTTCATTACCTGCACTCAATGAAAACTAGTGAGCCAAAGGCTCAGCAGGTAAAGTCTGGAAATAACGAAAGCAAATCATACAATCGTCCAATATCTAATACATACTGGAGTCTGAAACTTTGAATACGCTCAAGAATAAACAAGCGTAAAACATAACTGTGAAATCTGAAAGTAAATGAAAGCATAAATCATAATTCAATTCTGAAAACATTTTCTTTAAACATTCCTTAGAGCAGTGATTAAAATCACACTTGTGCTCTTCATTCATTTACTGAAAATTTTGACAACACTTTAAACATTTGGTCCATTTCGTTTGATCAAACTCCTGATATCAGTCTTAGCACTATGGCTCATTATTGAAGGGGTATATAGATCTGTCGATCCATAATCCTTATCCTTCCTTGGTTTTGAATCAAACTCCTGATATCAGTCTTAGCACTATGGCTCATTATTGAAGGGGTATATAGATCTGTCGATCCATAATCCTTATCCTTCCTTGGTTTTGAAGGGGTATACAGTCCGTCGACCGTAATCCTGATCCTTACTAGGGACCCTTTTGTTGTCAGAACTTAAAACATTTCTTAAAACATTCTGCTCTTTCTTTCTTTCGTGAAATCTGTTTTCTTTCCTTTGTACGTTCATTGGTTTTCTCTTGTATAATGATGTTCTGGAATACTTCAAAGTTTTCTGTAATACTTGCGAAGATGAAAACTGAATAAAAGCAATCAATTGAATCGAATAAATCTTTTGAAATGATTCGGAAATGAATGAGGATTCCAAATCTATGCTTTCTGTCTCAATCGAAGAAGTATTCAAGAAGTAAAGGATGAAATCTGTTTTTAATGAACAGTAGAAATCTGAATCATATAGTTGTATCTCAACGAAGAAGAAATAAAAAAGATCTCTGTTGGTCAACCAGATGTCAACGCAACAATGAGTGACGTCATCAGATCTTACCCAACTCAAACGAGTAAATCAGATGTCATGCTACTAATGAATAAACCAGATGTCAACGATTAATTCAGAAGTCAACAATTTATGAAAGGAACCTGCTCTATACCAGATCTCATATATAAAAGAGAGAAATCTGAATTAAAGGAGTAGGTGAAATCTGAATGAACATAAGTATTTCACTCGAAGAAGAAACACTTCAGATCTCATGAACAATGATAGAAATCTAAACTTATCTTAGCACGTAAACAGACCTCTACTCTTAGAAACCTGTTCATCATAGAAATTCAGCGAAGGTATAAGAACCATATCTCATACTTAACCATGTGGATAAACATGAATTATCACGGTTACCTTCTTCTGAAGAAATCAAAATATCTTACGAAATTTCTGGAAAAGATCGAATAAGCTACTTGTGAGCTACTTCGAAGAATAACTCACTGGAAAACTCAAGAAATAAATGAACGAACATCATTAAACCATTTTATAAAACATCTTTGGATCAAAATTACAGTAAACGTAACTTTTGTAAAATCAGAGCATAAACTTTCTGGTTTTCTTGAAGAACAGCCGTAGCTATCTTCTTTTTCTTTAAAACATACATAATCATAAGAAAACAAAATTTAATATATGCTTTCTATTGAATGAGCAAGAAACAGAGTTTACTTTCCTGAAATCTTTAACACAACAACAGCAGCAAATCCAGCAAACCTCTACGCACCTCCTGTTTCTTTTAAAAAACTTTGAAAGGATTTTGTTCGACTTCTTCCAAGAGAGCACCGCTTCTAAATGATATAATTTGAAGATAATGATGCATGAAGCAGCTTAACATCCTATTTATATGCTTTAAAAATGTCTAATGAAGGAAGACACGTCTAATCAATATGCCAAATTCCAATAAAGCGTGCTCTGTTTTAAAATAAAGAGATGCACATTGAAACCGAACAATTTTAGTTAAAACAAAGATTCAATTGGCTTGTAGAAATTAACTAGACATATGATATTATTGCATTTTAAACATCTGTCTATCAACCCATAATAAAATGAAGGCTGAACATTGGATAAGACATTAATTCTATACGCACATTACATGAAATCTGGATGCACGTAATATGAAATCTGAATTTAGCTTTTAAAGAAAGAAAGCTAAATGGCATACACATGAAATGCGAAACTCGATCAATTCAAGGATCGAAATAAAATAGCATTGTAATCCCTCAAATCTCATAATTTACTAATTATGGACTTCAAAAAGATCTGGTCATTACATCCATACTGTTTGTGAAGAAGAAGGATGGCTCAATGCAGATGTACATTGATTTTCGCCAGTAGAATAAAGCCACTGTCAAGAACAAGTACTCGTTGCCGAGAATCGATGATCTGTTTGATTAGTTGCAAGGTTATGAGGTGTATTCAAAGATTGATCTTCGTTCCGGGTACCATCAGCTGAGAGTGAGAGATCAGGATGTCGCGAAGACTGCGTTTCGTACGAGGTACAGACACTTTGAGTTTTTGGTGATGCCGTTTGGTTTGACCAACGCGCCTGCAGTCTTTATGGATTTGATGAACCAAGTTTTCTGCGAGTTTATCGATCAGTTTGTGATCGTGTTAATCGACGACATCTTAGTCTATTCAAAGACTCCTTTGGAGCACAAGGAGCATTTGACGATTGTCCTTCATACGCTGAGACCAGCAGTTGTATGCAAAGTTTTCCAAGTGTGAGTTCTGGTTGGATCGCGTCGTATTCTTGGGACATGTGATTTCAGCCGAGGGGATTTTGGTGGATCCTAGTAAGGTTGATGCTGTTCTGAACTGGGAGCGTCCCAGGAATGTTTCTGAGATTCGTAGTTTCTTGGGTCTGGCTGGATATTATCGTCGTTTCATTGAGGGATTCTAAAGTATAGAAAAGCCGATGACTCAATTAACGCAGAAGGACAAGAGATTTGTTTGGACTGAGCAGTGCGAGAATGCTTTTCAACTGCTCAAGGAAAAGTTGACTACTGTGCCTGTGTTGGCTCTGCCGTCCGGTTCAGGTGGTTTTGTTGTTTATTCTGACGCTTCGCTCAATGAATTGGGTTGTGTGTTGATGCAGAACGGTCGAGTCATAGAGTATGCCTCGCGACAGTTGAAACAATGAATTGGGTTGTGTGTTGATGCAGAACGGTCGAGTCATAGAGTATGCCTACGCGACAGTTGAAACCGCACGAGATTCGTTACCCCCATGATTTGAAGTTAGCAGCGGTGGTCTTTGCACTGAAGATTTGGCGTCACTATCTGTATGGCGAGCAGTTTGTGGTGTACTCCGACCACAAGAGTTTGCAATATCTGTTTTCGCAGCCTGACCTGAATATGAGACAGCTTCGATGGATGGAGCTGCTAAAGGATTTTGATTGTGAGATTAAGTACCAGCCTGGGAAGTCGAACGTAGTGGCTGATGCTTTGATCAGGAAGGCTAGTGAGATGCTTGCGTCGTTGTACATATCCAAGGATCAAGAGCATCTTAACACTACGGGTTGGAGATTTTACCCGGCGGAGGATTGTGTGGTGGTTTCTTCTTTCCATGTGGAGCCACATATTGTTTCTACCATTCGAGCAGCTCAAAGGACCGATCCGTCTATCCACGATTTGAAGTTGAAGGTCAGGGCTGGCAAACTTGAGGACTATTCTGTCTCTTCTGATGGTTGTTTGCGTTTTTGGGGCAGGTTGGTTGTGCCCAATTTGATTGATTTGAAGGAGGAGATCCTTCGGGAAGCGCACTGTAGCAGGCATAGTGTTCATCCTGGTTCACGGAAGATGTAACATGATTTGAAGCCGCACTTTTGGTGAGCTGGCCTAAAGAGCGACGTTGCTGATTTTTTTGCTCGTTGTTTGAACTGTCAGATGGTTAAGGCCGAAAGGATGAGACCTGGTGGTCTGTTGCAAAGTTTGGAAGTGCCCCAATGGAATTGGGAGCACATTGCTATGGATTTCATGATGCATCTGTCTCGTTCCAGCAGAGGATGCGATGCTATTTGGGTGGTTATAGACCGTCTGTCAAAGTATGCACATTTTATTCCCTATGGAATGACCTTCTCGTTGAAGAAGATGGCGAAGTTGTACATTGATTTTGTTGTTAGACTGCATGGTGTGCCCGTTTCGATCGTTTCCGACCGAGATCCGAGGTTTACTTCCAGGTTTTGGAATAGTTTGCAAACATCTTTGGGTACAAGATTGGCTATGAGCACCGCGTATCACCCCTAGACAGATGGCCAATCTGAGCAAACTATCCAGACGTTGGAGGATATGTTGCGAGCTGTTGTGTTGGATTTTGGAGATATCTGGCAAGACGTGTTGTCTTTGGTTGAGTTTTCGTACAATAACAGCTACCAAGTGACGATTGGTATGGCGCATTTTGAGGCTTTGTATGGCAGAAAGTGCAGATCGCCGGTATGTTGGGAAGAAGTGGGGTAGAAGCAGCTATCTGCCCCTGACTTTGTGCAGCAAATGAAAGATCATGTTGATCTTATTAGACAGGGGATGAAGGCTGCCCAAGATCGCCAAGCCAGTTATGCGAATAAGAGGCGTCGACCTCTTGAGTTTTAGATTGGTGATCGTGATTTCTCAAAGTATCTCCGTTTCGCAGTGTTATGCGCTTTGGACACAAGGGAAAGTTATCCCCTCGTTACGTTGGTCCGTATGAGATTGTTGAGAGGATTGGCCCTTTAGCGTATCGGCTGTTGTTGCCGTCAGAGTTGTCTTCTCTTCATCACGTCTTTCATGTTTCCATGTTGAGGATGTATGATCCAGATCCGTCTCATGTGCTTGGAACTGACGAGGTTGAGCTAGATCAGTTGTTGAGTTATCAAGAATATCCCTTGCAGATCCTTGGCAGAAAAGAGAAACATTTTAGGAATAAGACCATTCCGTTGGTAATGGTGCAGTGGAGCAAACATGGAAGGGAAGAAGCTACTTGGGAGCTGGAAGAAAAGATGCAGCGCGAGTGGCCGCATCTGTTTGAGTAGCTGTTCAGCTAAATTTTTCCAGTTGTTTGTAGCTTTTGGTTGTATTTCTTCCCTAGTTATTGTTATATGTTTGCTCAGTTATCTTGAACTCTTGGCCTTGTGTTGGGCGAGTTCTGTTTGTATCTGGCTGTTGTTGTGTCGTTGTGCCAGAATTGTTGTTTGATTTCGGGGACGAAATCCTTTTTAGCGGGGGAGAAATGTGAGACCTGGATTTGTAATCAAGATTTAATTGTTGGATTGTATTGGTTTTTAGAGATTTCTGGTGATTTAGATCTCTGTTTGTAAGTTTGGTTTGCATTTTCGGGTCTGTAGTAGCATTTGGAGCAATTATGGGAATTTTCGTATTTTCGAGATTTTGGGCAAAAGCTGGTTTGGTGCTAAGAGCTGGTCATTTTGGTGAATCCATTCGTAGCGTGTTTTGGCGCGAGATTCCTAAACGCCGTCGTTTTAGTGAAAGCTGGATGCATTTGTGTTAAGTGAGAGCTGGTAGTGTGTTGTATCCAGCCGTTGCATTTGTGTATTTGGCATTAAGGGCAAAACGACAACGTTTGGATTAGTTGGAGCGACGTCGTGTTGGTGTAGCGCTATCGAGAGATCTGGTCGCGTGAGTTCCTGCTGGTTGTTCAGTCGAAGCTGATGTGAACGCGGGTCAACATCACTGTAGCACGAGAAGGAAACGTCGTCTTTTGGATGTTGCGGCTGGTTGTCCAGCTGCGAGAGATTTGTTCGCTACTGTAGCTTGCAGCTGGTATTGCGCGAGAGCTAGAGACTGGATGACGTCAGTTGTGCGACGCCATTTTTTTAAGTTGGAACGCAACGTTTTGATGCAACGTCTGGTATCAACTTTTGAATGTTGGATAATCCAGCTTTTGGATTTGAGAACCAGCCGATGGTTTTATGTGACCAGCTGGTGGCAGATTTGATGACGTGTGCGGCGCGACGTCGTTTTGATAAGTCGCTGCGACATCGTTTTTAGTTGCGTTGTTTGAGATTTCAGCAGCTGGTTTCGTTGCACCTGCTGGTTGTATTTGTTGTTGGTGCCTGCTGGTTATGTCGGTGGTCAATTTAACCAGCTTTTGCGGGATTTATATAAGAAAAACTTGGTCTTCGATTTGAGATACCAGATTCCATACTTAGAATATATTCCTCGATTGTGTTCTTCGCTTCGAACCATAGGTTACTGTTCACCATAGCTTATCTCCGGCAATTCCCATCATTTTCGGCCGTTGTTTGATACGTGCGAGGTAGCGTTGGACTCCTCTTGCGAAGCTCTATCATTCCATCCCACTTTTGGAGGCTGTGGTTGGCTAGTTGAGGAACGCGAAGTTTCTGCCCTGTTGTGCGTTTTGTAGTGCAGGTAGAACTTCGTTTCCTTTTGATGAGATCTTGTTCCTAGCCTTGGTTTAAGCTTCCACTAAGTTGTTTTTTTAGTAATTGCGTTGGTTGAGCGTGGCTCCCAGCCGTGAGCTTCTGTAATTGGCCGTGAGTTTTGTGCAGCTTTTGAGATCTGTGCGTTGTGTATTTAGCAGGTTTCTATCCAGATCTCTCGGGCCTGTTTTGTAGTAATTGTTGCACAAAAGTATAAGGTACGGATCTGAGCTTGATATTGCTGGGAATTGGCGTGAGATTGAATGCTAGATGGCTGTTGTGCATTGATGAGGATGTTGTTGTGTGCATACGTGTTTTCTGTTGATCGTTTAGCTGCCCTGTTATGCATACACGCATTTCCCATATTGCATTCATATTGTTATTGCAACCATTGTTCGTATCTTGTATTGCTGTTGTTGATTCTTACCAGGATGCGAGGGCGAGCGGCAATACCGCACTCTCATATCTCTGCTGGGATCGTTAGCCACCATGCGACGAGTGGTTAACTACCACAGTTCATGGGCGAGACAACGACAGGTTGAGTTGTTTGATGCATCTGGTATTCGAGTGTTGTATCACGGTGAGTGGCTCATTACCACACTATGAACACACTCCGTGGCCACTGTTGTTGCAGATTCTTGGAGCTGTGCTTGAGTTCCTTAGCTCCCTTGTTGGTTGAGCCTTCCGTTGTTACCCGGTGTCTCATGCATAGCATCTGCATTTTATCTTATGCATTATTTTAGCTATATCTGTTGATCTCCGTACTGGGGTTTGACCCCATGTCCCTCTGGGGCTTGGTTTGTTTCCTTGTTTGTGTTGTTTTCAGGGAACCCATGTTTTACAGCTGGTCGTGGTTTTAACCCAGCTGGTGGTGCCCCAGGAGGTGGTTAGCGTGTCCTAGTTGCGTATAGAATACTTATATATATATGTATCCGTTAGCCAGGGGATGCCCTGTGCTTCGTTATTGTATCCAGTAGTTGGAATCTGATACATGTTTTGGTTGTTATATGCTATACTGTTGTTGTTTTTACGTACTGGGATATATTCTGAGTATCGCATTATTTTAAATTATATTGTTTTAAACCGTCAGGCCAAAAGCGAAAATTTTACCCGCTTTTTGATAGCTTCCGCATGTGTTTGTATGATTTTACTCTGTTTAGAGCACAAGGCCTGACAACTTACGCATCCCAAATCTGTTTTCCTCCAAACAACGGTGTTTCACTACCCGCGCATGATATTCAACCAGCGTTCCCAGCATGGCTTTCAATAACCATATTTGACCACCAACCAGTACTTCTCAACTACCGAAATCTGCCTACTACTATGCAGAACTCTACAACTGTCCAGAGTTGATTCCATTACACAAATATAGAGACCCGATACGCTCACCAAGCATACCAGCTCAAAGCTGGCCTGTCCCACATCTATTCCCGCCAAATTTGGTCTATACCAAACCCGATTAATTAACTTAATTTTTCCACTAATCTTTCAGGTCTCACAGTTAAGTTTCATTTTAAGGTTACATCTATGCTTTTGGGCTTAGAATTAGTGGGCCAGGCACCTAAAACAGTCCTTGACCGAGAAATGAAGGAAAAATGTAGAAGTCCGTGAATATATATTTAATTATATTTGTAGTATTTTACGTATACAAATATGATAATGATTAAAGGAAAGAATTAAATATATATTGACGGGCTAATCCTTTTAAATTGCATGTTTTATGAAGTACACGCATCATGAAAGTTTTATGAAATGTTAAAGCATGTAAGAAAGGAAAATAATTTGAGGGATTGAAGTGATTTGTGGCAAAGTAGACGATGAGCGGATCCGGGATACCGGGCCCAGTGAACCTCTGTTAATGTTATGATGATAGACAATGAGCGGATTCGGGATACCGGACCTTGTGAACCGCTGTTAATGTTATAATGGATTCCGAGTTAAGGCCTGGTGAACCGACCGCCACGTACGTTGGTTTCTTATGATAGATCAATCCTTAATTTAACGGCCCACACATCGTGGATACGACTCACACGTTTTATGTTATGCTATGTCATGCC
Organism: Dorcoceras hygrometricum; assembly: GCA_001598015.1. Lineage (NCBI taxonomy): Eukaryota > Viridiplantae > Streptophyta > Magnoliopsida > Lamiales > Gesneriaceae > Dorcoceras > Dorcoceras hygrometricum. The sequence continues at coordinate 203,533 of KQ989572.1, read as the reverse complement.
TTATTATGTTATGATATACGATTATGTAAGGTTACGATTGACTTAAGAGCCATGTTACGATCATTCATGCATGCATGTTTTAAAGTTATTTTACGATACGTGTGTTCTTGCATGTGATTTTATTATACGTACTTTGTTGTTATCAGATAGATCATGCTGGGCCTTTATGCTCATTAGGTTTAAATGGTGCAGGTGATCCTACAGATGATTTCATTCCTACTGGCGGTGAAGATTTCTGAGCGGCAGCTGCAGCTGCTGTTGGCGACAATGGCGGATCCGGATCCTGTTCTCGGGGGCGCAGCGGAAGTTAAAATTTTTCCCCGAGATACTATCAATACATTAAAACTAATCAATAAACCATTCATAGGATGTTTATCGATTGTTATCTTGTTGGCGTCTAGGCGCCTGGCTCCAACCAGATTCACAGGGAATTCTAGCTCTTAAAATGTAGGTGGCGGTAGATCGTCTAATTAGGTCCACGACCGGAAACGTGATTGCTCCGTCAGTCTGCACTAGAAGATCTGATGGATTTTAGCACGAACGGATTCTCCTCGTCACGCTGATCGAAACAAGTCCGATCACGAAGTCACCGGCGGCGGGCGGAGGTGTGGCGGCGGCGGCGGCGCTTGGAGGAGGCCGACGGCAGCGTGAGGTTTGGGAGAGGAGGGGCGGCCGATTATTTTGGTCTAGGGTTGTGTTCTAGTGTTTTTATTAAATCCCTAGGTCATATCAAATCTACACAGTTTCCAAAACTGAGTATTATGATGCGAAAAACATTTTTCAGACCACCTAGTACAAAATTGCAGTTTAGCCCCTCAACTATGGGAAATCGCAATTTGACCCCTGTTGACTTTTAGGAAGTCGCACTCCCCAAAATCCTCGTACTATGCTCAACACATTGAGCTCAGTTTCCATGCGGGAATCATGAATCCAGTACTTGGGTGACCTCAATGGTTCTGGGATACAGCTAGCCGTGGGCCCACAACCATTGTGACTCCGAAATCACAATTTCGGACTTGCCCATCGGATCATGGTAAAGCGCCTAGCAACATCGCCCCATGATCCCCTAGGTATCACTGATAGTGCCTGCAAGAACCACTTGGTCGTGGTTAGCATACAGTACGGTCCTTTCAACACATATATCCCTATCAGATCAACGACCATTGGTAAATCGAGAGTCGCTAAAGATCCGATGACTATGCATACATCTTGGAGATCGAATAGTGACATCGCGAGTGTTACTAGACAAACCCATTTACCTAAAACACATCCAGTACTCTGGCCAGAGATTCATACACTATTGTCTCCTCAGATAGCATAGGATATCGACGCATGAAAGCGAGCGGTGAATCCTCGACAACGAAGCATCGACTCCTACATGCAACGGGACCTCACCCAATCCCGCCGCCTAATGGCCCCAATTGAGTCGAAAAATGTGTCAAAGTGAGGCGCCTATCATGTAGAGTCTCAATGAAGTTTCGAGTAGTGAGGACTAATCAGTACAACCAAGACCTCGGACTTATCCACTCGACAAATGATAACCACTTGGAATGTCCGAATGAGGGTAGTTCAATAGATCACCATGTCACTATCCATCTGCATGCTCAGAACATCACAATGTTTCCTACCAATGAAACATGGTACTTCACATCGCATATTCTAGTCTCAAGCTCGGGCGGCCTTATCCTCATTTTGACGGCCCAATCGACTAGGAACGAATTCAGAATACACAGTGACTATTAGATGTATTTCATGATAGCCATCATATCCACTATCATATCTAACATACACTATGGTGCATTCTAGGTCTTTATCCAACACAATTGTTAACATTATAATCATAATCAAGATAAAGAATGCCATAAATAAATGCGAATTTCATATATAAAGATTGTCATGTACAAGAGTCAATAAAACCCACACGCCACAAGTTGGCTAGTTGGACATCTACTCTAACAATCTCCCACTTGCCCTATAGCCAACTACTCATTAGACGCAGTCCCATTGTTTCGCGATGTTTTTCATACAACGGTCCTGGCAAGGGCTTTGTAAGTGGATCAGCAATGATGTCCGCAGAGGCGACTCTCTCAACTGCTATGTCACCTCTAGCCACAATATCCCGGATTGTGTGGTATTTCCTCAGTATATGTTTGGATCTTTGGTGAGACCTAGGCTCCTTTGCTTGTGCAACGGCACCCGTGTTGTCGAAGTACACCGGCACTGGACCAACTCCATCAGGAATGACGCCCAACTCTTGGACGAAATTCCTTATCCAAACCGCCTCCTTAGCAGCAGCTGATGCTGCAATGTACTCAGCCTCAGTGGTTGAATCCGCGATGGTGTCTTGCTTGGAACTCTTCCAAGAGAAAGCACCACCATTGAGCATGAATACAAATCCAGAGGTTGACTTCGAATCATCCACGTCACATCGGAAGCTAGAATCAGTATAGCCTTCCAATTTCAGTTTACCACCCCATAGAAGTACTTAAGAATATCCTTCACAGCCTTCCAATGCAATTGGCCGGGGTTGGCCTGGTAGCAGCTCGTGACACTCAAAGCATATGGGACATCCGGTCTAGTTGAGATATGCCATACATAATACTACCTATTGTCGAGACATATGGCACACGTGTCATACTCTCTATCTCCTCATCAGTCTTCGGACACATAGACTTCGATAGAGTGATCCCGTGGCACATAGGTAGGTGTCCTCTCTTGGACTCTTCCATTGAGAACCGCTTAAGTATGGTATCGATGTAGGTAGCTTGGGTGAGTCCGAGCATCCGTTTCGATCTATCCCGATAGATCTGTATTCCAAGAATATAGGATGCTTCACCCATGTCCTTCATCAAGAATCTACTAGACAATCGTACTTTAGTTGACTGCAGCATTCCTACATCATTCCCAATGAGCAGAATGTCATCAACATAAAGTACAAGAAATGTCACAGCGCTTTTAACTACCTTTTATATTCACATGGCTCCTCGGGATTCTTGATGAAACCAAATTCCTTAATTGTTTCATCGAATCTCAGGTTCCAACTCCTAGATGCTTGTTTGAGACCGTAGATCTATCTCTGAAGTTTGCATACTTTATGCTCACTTCCTACAGATGTGAAACCCTCAGGCTGCGTCATATAGATCTCTTCCTTAATGTTTCCATTAAGGAACGCTGTTTTCACATCCATTTGCCATATATCATATTCGTACCATGCTGCTATGGCAAGTAAGATTCTAATTGACTTGAACATTGCGACTGGTGAAAAGGTTTCATCATAGTCAACACCTTGCCTTTGAGTGTAACATTTCGTGACCAGTCACGCCTTGTAGGTCAATACCTTACCATCAGGCTCAAATTTCCTCTTGTATATCCATTTACACCCAATAGGAACAATTCCTTCGGGAGGATTAACAAGAGTCCAAACTTGGTTCGCATGCATTGAGTTAATGTCAGACTGTATTGCTTCAAGCCATAAACTAGAATCAGCATCGGAAATCGCCTCCTTGAAGGTTCTTGGATCACATCCAATAACTTGATCACCCTGATCATCTTCAAGGAGGAAACCATATCTTTCAGGAGCCCTAGGAACCCTTTCGGATCTCCTAGGTGCGACCATTTCTGGTACCGGCTCTTGAGGTGCGGGAGGTTCACTTGGTACTTCAGTTGGTTCTCAAACCTCTTCGAGTTCTACTATTTTGCCTTTTTTATCAATTAGAAACTCCCTTTCCATAAAGGTGGCATTTATAGAAACAAACACTTTTGTTTCGTTGGGATAGCAGAAGTAGTATCCAATAGAATTCTTTGGATACCCAATGAAGTAGCATAAGATGGATCTAGTATCCAGCTTATCTCCCACTGTTTGCTTCACGTAAGCAGGACATCCCCAAATCCTCATAAATGAGTATTTGGGTGGTTTTCCCATCCATATCTCATATGGAGTCTTATCCACTGCCTTGGTGTGGACATTGTTCAACAACATTACCGCCGTTTCGAGCGCATAGCCCCAAAACGAGGTAGGAAGCTCAGTGAATCTCATCATAGATCGAACCATGTCCATCAAGGTTCGATTACGACGCTCCTCTACACCATTGAGCTGTGGTCTGGCCGGAGGGGCCCACTGCGAGAGAATATCATTCTCTCTTAGATAGTCTTGAAATTCATCACTCAAGTATTCACCACCTCGATCGGATCTAAGTGCTTTAATACTTTTGCCTAATTTATTTTCTACTTCAGCCTTGAATTCTTTGAACCTTTCAAAGGATTCAGACTTGTGCTTCATTAAGTACAAGTACCCATACCTAGAGTAATCATCGGTAAAGTTGATGAAGTATGTGTGACCGTACTTAGTACCAATGCTAAGTGGACCACACACATCAGTATGGATCAAATCCAATAGGCATTGCGCACGTTCAGGCTTGCCCTTGAAGGGTTTTTTAGTCATCTTTCCCTTGAGACAGGTTTCACAAGTCGGTAGGGAGTTAATGTCCGACAAATCAAACATGTCACTCCTAACTAACTTGTTCATCCTATTTAGGGAAATATGACCTAGCCTAGTGTGCCAAAATTGTGCTGGGTTCAAGTTATCGCTTTTCCTTTTAATTGTTGTTGTATGTGTTTCCACATCGCGAGTTGGAACTTCTTTTAATTTTAAGGTGTATAAATCGTTTTCGCGTTCCCCAGTTCCAATTAAACATTCATTCTTGTATATACTGCAAATCGAATTAGCAAACATACAAGAATATCCATCACTATCAAGCATAGAAACAGAAATAATGTTCTTTATTAATTCGGGAACAAACAAAACGTTTCTCAATAACAACTTAAAATCAGAAGACAGAAATAAGTAAACATCTCCTATAGCTACTACAGCAACTCTTGCTCCATTGCCAAGCCTCAAGTGGGTCTCAACCTCTCTAAGACGTCGGCTTCTTGTCATCACCTGCAAATCATTGCAGATATGAGATCCACATCCGGTATCAAGTACCCAAGAAGTCGAACTAAGAGACATATTTATTTCAATATAGAACATACCTTTCGCAGTTCGCAACTGCTCCAGGTACTCCTTGCAGTTCCTCCTCCAATGCCCAGGCTTGTGGCAGTGGTGGCAAACATCCTCATGCTTGTTTGGCTTGGAAGCCTTTGCCTTTGGCTTCTTGGTGGGCTTTTCCTCCTTCGCAGGGGCAGAACGTTTCTTTCCCTTGCGTCTGGGCCCCTTCTTCGCCGAGGAAGAAGAGCCCATGAGGAGGACGGGCTTGTCCTTCATTATGGTTCCTTCGAACACTACAAGCATGTTAACCACCTCTTCGAGGGTGGCTTCCAGCTTGTTCATGTTGAAGTTGACCACAAAGGGGTCGAATGCAGCGGGTAGTGAGAGGAGAAGCACATCTACAGACAGCTCATGTGTAAGTGTGATATCAAGGCCCGCCAACTTTTCAACGAGCCCAATCATACGAACCCCATGCTCGCGGACCGAAGTCCCATCGTGCATGCAGCTCGTCATAAGCTCCTTGACAGTGGTGAACCTCTCATGTCGAGAGTTCTCCCCATACAGTTCCTTAAGATGAAAGAGTATGTCAGAAGCATACTTCGTCTTCTTAAAGCGCCGTTGCATTTAGTTGGACATCGATGCCATCACATAGCATCGAGTCTTAAGCTCGTTATCCCACCATTGTTTAAGCGTAGTCAGCTCCTCAGGGCTGATATGGGCATGGGCTTCCTTCGGAGGGCTCTTCTTTATCGTATAGAGAAGTTTCTCCGAAGCCAACACAATGTTGAGGTTTCGAAGCCAGTCTTGATAGTTCAGACCGGTGAACTTGTTGCTATCCAGTATAGCAGCGAGTGGGTTTTTGATCGAAGACATTATAAGCAATTTATACTGAAAAAGGAAAAACAGACATGCATTACTAACTATATGTGAAAAACGCTAAGACATAAAACAAGGTCATTTAGTTTTATGAATTACCCTCCACTATTTTAACGATTTCACCACCCTCTAATGAAATCGAGAAAACAAGTTTCCTTATTGGATACACAGAGTCCAATCTAGCGATCATGGTTCAAATAATATCAGTCAACCATGACCCCCAAAAGGTAGAATCCAATTGCAACCGATGCAACCTCCATGTATTTACCTCACGTCCAGTATGGGCCCAATAATATGACGCCGATTACTATCACGTGTCAAGATGACCCATCAATTTTGAGTCGTGGAGGACGGTCCCCTTAACGTCCCCAATAATATGAGCCAACGTTAAAGGGAGTTCCAACCGACTCACAACGAGTGTCAATGACGTGTACAGCTTTCCGGCATACATAACCCCCTCAATAATATGCCCCAGCATTTGTGAGTGGTGGAGACCTGTCCCCTTAACGTCCCCAATAATATGAGCCAACGTTAAAGGGAGTTCCAACCGACTCACAACGAGTGTCAATGACGTGTACAGCTTTCCGGCATACATAACCCCCTCAATAATATGAGCCAGGCCATGTATGCGGGTAGCATCGGCGTACACCCATTGTTGATGGAAGGTAGGAATAATTTAAACAGATTTAAATTCC